>JAKOOJ010000031.1:3711089-3874966 GCA_022577455.1 Arizona elegans | reverse complement strand
TTGATTCTACACGTATTAACAGCGGCAAGAATTGCGTTCGCGCAATACTGGAAGGAACGCCATACACCGCCAGAGGGATTGATCATTCAGAAGAGATACATGAATGTGCCGAAATGGATAAAACGTACCCTAAGAACTAAAAGAAAAAGATGAATTGGAATTTTATGCGGTTTGGGGAAAATGGCACACTTGGGTAGATAATAGAAATAAAAATTGGAAATATACATAAGGCTACTGAGGGTTAGATATTGAAGGTATATCATGTATATGTTGTATGGAATGTTTGATCCGAACTATACAAAAATGACACAGTCTGTTGATTATGTACTAGAGTTGTGTAAAGGAAAATTGTAATGAAAATTATTTAAAAGGAAAAAAAAAAGGGTTTACATTCTTAATAGGTTGAGTGGGCGTCCTACCTGCCCTGTGGCTTCCTCCCCAGGTGTGACAGCCGGGAGACTCTGCAGGATTAAGGTGGGATCCTTCTACACCGGAGCGATGTAGAAGGACCCAGGGGATTAACTAAGATCTTCAGAAGGTGTCAGATGGAGGATTGGTTGCAACCTTAGATTCTCGAGAGGTAACGCAGGTGGGAGGACGGGAGATAGGCAAGACAAAAATCAGGGTTTTTTTTCCTCTTTCTTGCAGGTGGGCATGGAGAAGAAGAGACGAATGCTTTCTTTCCATGAAAGGCCTCCTAGATCAGGGCGTCACCAAGCTTTCGGACCTCAGGGACCACTAAATTCATAATTTTAAATCCCGCGGACCACTAATACGATCTGTTTAACGATCGGCTGGGTGGGCGTGGCAAGACGGTCATGTGACTGGGTGGGCGTGGCCAACTCGATGTCACTCACGTTGAGGGGCGCCTTGCCAGCCTCTACTTGCTACTCTTCGCTGGGGCTCCTTAGGACCCCAACAGGAAGCAGTTGCTGGAGCTAAGCAGCCACCACGAGAAAGAGTTGGCAAAACAGCTGGGCTCAGTTCAAGTTGGATCTGGCCGAGAAGGAGGCTCAGCAGAAGCACCTCACTGAGGACTAGAGGCTTTCCAAGACCTGCGGGAGTGCAAGGCCAGGTACCAGCGCCTGGAGGCTCAGCAGGCTGAGATGGTCAGCCAGTTCCAGGCCATGAGGCAGTCCCCCTGGAACGAGGCCCTCCGGCTCTTTGCCACCAGTGGCTCTTCCCTCCAGCCTTCGCCCAAAGCCCCACACCAGGAGGCTGAAGCAAACCCCGAGTTGGAATTTCTGCCCCCCTCTGACCCACACAAAAAGACCCCCAAAGGGGGAGACTCTCTGCAGCAACACAAACGTTCATTGCACGTATCCGTCCCAGGGGCCGTAGTTTGAGGACCTCTGATTTAGTGCAATATAAAAAAATGCAAATAATTTTTCTGCAGACCATCAAAATTTTCACACAGACCACCAGTGGTCCACGGACCTCCAGTTGGTGACCACTGGACTAGATGTTGCTAGCATTGACCGATTCACACACCCCTGTGTGCTCAATTAGGGACATCCCTCCATAAACTGGGCCCACAGCCTTCCTTGAGACAATGGGGGACGATTAGTCTCACAAATCTGTTCCCCTCAGCACACATCTTTCTCCCACAAGATGGTGTCCTCCAGATGTTTGGGAGTCCAAAGATGGCTGAGAGGAGTTGTGTGGAGAAATGCACAATAAGGTCCTTGACGGAGGCTAGGAGGACGTACACCCCGCACTTGGCCATAAAAACCTGTTTTACTCAGTCACAGTAGAGTTGGAAGGGACTTTGGAGGTCATCTAGTCCAACCCCCTGCTCTAGCAGGAGGCCTGTAGTAGGGATTCGAACCGCCGAACTCTCGACCTTTCTGATCGACAAGCTCGGCGTCTTAGCCACTGAGCCACCTAGTCAGGCTCAACAGAAAGAGACAAAGAGTTGAGCTTGCTCGATGCGATATGCTCACACTGACCAAGTGGCTTGATCCCAAGGGGGCAGCCGATCATTTAGGGCCTATGGGGGCTGCCCTGGAAACAGCAAAGACATCCTTGGTCCCTGTGCCAGAGAAAATGGGGGCTGGGAGGGGAGGGCTGCGTGCCCCGGCCCCTCCGAGCTCTGTTTTCGCTGGCAGAGGAAGAGCAAAACAAACTAAAAACAAAAGAAAAGAAAAGGGAGAAATGTTTCCCCTTTTGCATTTGAGCATCCAAGAAGGAGGAGAGGAAAGGAGAAAGAGAAAGAGGAAAAACAAAGAAATAGATGGGAAGATGGGAAGGGAGGAAAAAAGAAGGAAAGTGGGGATGGAAGAAGAAAGGAGAATGAACAGGGAAGGAAAAAGGAAGGAAGGAAGGAGGGAGGGAAGGAAGGAAGGAAAAAAGAAGGAAAGGGGATGGAAGAAGAAAGGAGAATGAACAGGGAAAGAAAAAGAAGGAAAGAAGGAGGGAGGGAGGGAAGAAAGGAAAGAGAGAAGGAAGGAAGGAAAAAAGAAGGAAAGGGGATGGAAGAAGAAAGGAGAATGAACAGGGAAGGAAAAAGGAAGGAAGGAAGGAGGGAGGGAGGGAGGGAGGGAAGGGGGAAAAGAAGGAAAGAGGAGATGGAAGAAGAAAGGAGAATGAGCAGTGAAGGAAAAAGAAGAAGGAAGGAGGGAATGAAAGAAGGAAAAAAGAAGGAAAGAGGGGATGGAAGAAGAAAGGAGAATGAACAGGGAAAGAAAAGGAAGGAGGGAGGGAGGGAGGAAAAAAGAAGAAAGAGGGGATGGAAGAAGAAAGGAGAATGAACAGGGAAGGAAAAAGAAGAAGGAAGGAGGGAAGGAAGGAAGGAGGGAAGGGAGGAAGGAAGGAGGGTGGGAGGGAGGAAGGAAGGAAGGAAGAAAGAAAGATTATAATGAGAGGGAGGGGGTTCTGAGAGAAGTCCTGCCTTATCACTTGGCCATCACAGGTGCCCCCCCCACCGACATGCGTGATGTCCACGCCGGCCACGCCCACCCCAGCCTTCCAAAGTCCAACACAACCCTGATTGCGGCCCCCAATGAAATCGAGTTCGACATCCCTGATTCAGGGCATCTTCTGAGAGGTGGGCGGGTGGGAACTTACCGGTTTCTCAGGTGACATAATGGATGAAACGCTCCGTGGGATTTTGGCACTGAAGTTCCCTATATTAGGAGAGGGGCATCAGTTGGGTGCAACGGCAAACATCCGAAGGCAGCGTCTGTCTTCCTGGCAAAGCTGCTCTCCCTACCTTTGCTCTTGGAGTTGGACGCTGCCGTGTCCTTCTCGCTGGAACAGGTTGTATTTTCCGGGGTGGTTGGGTTGAATCTGGCCATCTCCCAGGAGGTGTCCCTGGGGCTTGACAGATAATTGACAGGGTGGGAGCAGTTCTGAAACAAGAAGAGGAGAAGAGAACATCTGGAGGAAGAAGGCCTTCCCTTGAAGCCTGGGAGAAGCAGGAAAACCCTTCTGAGATGTTGAAAACGCAGGTGGGCCTCCATAACTTTGTCCAAAGAGGGGCTGGATCCAGATCCAGGCAGTTCTCCTCTGAGCTGACCCACTGAAAGCAACTGATTGAAGATGGTTTCAACTTCATTTCAAAGGTAGGAGAGAATTTGGTCTGTCCATCCATCCCTGGATCCAACTCTCTACCGCTTTGAAGGCAGAAAGTTACTTCCTCTGGGAGAAAACTTGCCCCCTGTAGATGCTAGCTTACTTTAGAGAGGAGATATGGAGACTCCCATTCAGAAATTCTACCAGGGGAGTCTCAGAAGAGGCCTTTTCATATCTGGATCACAGAAATCCAGATGTTCTTTAGACAGCGTCCAAGAGTCATCGACAGCTCCAGTGTGTCGCTGCCCCATATCAGCCAACTCGTTTTTTTTTTCCAGACCATGAGCCACAGTGGTGCAGTGGTTAGAGTGCAGTACTGCAGGCTACTTCTGCTGCCTGCTGGTTGCCTGAAATTTGGCAGATCGAATTTCACCAGGCTCAAGGTTGACTCAGCCTTCCGTCCTTCCGAGGTGGGTAAAATGAGGACCCAGATTGTTGAGGGCAAGAGGCTGACTCTAAACCGCTTAGAAAGGGCTGTGAAAGCACTGTGAAGTGGTATATAAGTCTAAGGGCTATTGCTATTTGTCTCTATGTGTGTCTGCGCTCTCTCTCTCTCTCTCTCTCTCTCTCTCTCTCTCTCCATCTATCCATCTATCCATTCATCCATCCATCCACATCCATCCATTATCTATCTATCTATCTATCTATCTATCTATCTATCTATCTATCTATCTATCTATCTATCTATCTGCCATGGTGGCACAGTGATTAAAATGCAGTATTGCCGCCTAACTTTGCCCACTGCCAGGAGTTCAATCCTGATCAGCTCAAGGTTGACTCAGCCTTCCGTCCTTCCGAGGTCGGTCAAATGAGGACCCAGATTGTTGGGGACAAGAGGCTGACTCTGTAAACTGCCTAGAAAGGGCTATAAAAGCACTGTGAAGTGGTATATATGTCTAAGGGCTATTGCTATTTGTCTCTATGTCTGTCTGTCTATTACATCTCTCTCTCTCTCTCTCTCTCTCTCTCTCTCTCTCTCTCTCTCTCTCTCTCTCTCCATCTATCTCTCCATCCATCCATCCACATCCATCATCTATCTATCTATCTCTCTATCTATCTATCTATCTATCTATCTATTATCTATCTATCTATCTATCTATCTATCTATCTATCTATCTATCTATCAGCCATGGTGGCACAGTGATTAAAATGCAGTATTGCAAGCTAACTCTGCCCACTGCCAGGAGTTCGATCCTGACCAGCTCACGGTTGACTCAGCCTTCCGTCCTTCTGAGGTCGGTCAAATGAGGACCCAGATTGTTGGGGGCAAGAGGCTGACTCTGTAAGTAAACTGCTTAGAGAGGGCTGTAAAGCAACATGAAGCAGCGTATAAGTCTAAGTGCTATTGCTATTGCTATTTATGGAAGGATCTGGAAAGATCTTGGATCTGGTGGACTCCCACATCATCTGAAGAGGAGAGAATGAAGGCACCTCACAAATTTTTTTTTTAATTTGATTTATATGCCGCCCTTCTCCGGAGACTCAGGGCAGCTTACAATGCGTTAAGCAATAGCCTTCATACTTTTGTATATTTATACAAAGTCAACTTATTGCCCCCACAAACTGGGCCCTCAATTTACCTACCTTAGAAAGGATGGAAGGCTGAGTCAACCTTGAGCCTGGCGAGATTCAAACTAGCAGTAATTGCAGGCAGCTAGATGATAATAACAGGCTATTAGTCTGCTGCGCCACCAGGCTCTTTAATATTAAATATTAAATAATAATATAATAATAATAATAATAATAATAATAATAATAATAATAATAATAATAATAATATTAGTAATAATAATAATAATAATAATAATAATAATAATAATAATAATAATAATAATAATATATTATTCAATTTATATACCGCCCTTCTCCTATTGGACTCAGGGCGGTGCACAGCCAAGGATAAAAAACATACCAATACAAAATTTAAAATCAATTAAAAGAATTATACAGCTTTGGCCCACAATTTAAAACAATCCAATTAAAACCCAATTTACACTTAAAAAGCTAAAAAGAGCTAAAAAAAGAGGGGGGGTTTCACTCCAGCCCTGCTTGATGGAAAAGAAAAGTTTTTAGGGCACGGCGAAAGGCCCGGAGATTGCGGGAAAGGAACCAAGAGGGATGTGTGAATTCACTCCTTGTCAGGTGCAGCTTGCAAAGGGGAACAAATATTCCAGTTATTGGAGGGGCTGCCACAAAGAGGAGAAGCTCAGCTTATTCTCCAAAGCACCAGAAGGCAAGACAAAAAAAAAAAAAAAAAAAAACAACAGATGGAAACTCATCGAGGAGAGAAGCAACCTGGAATTAAGGAGAAACTTCCTAACAGGGAGGACAATTAACCAGTGGAACAGCTCGCCACCAGAAATCATGGGTGCTGCATCACTGGAGGATTTTAAGAAGAGACTGGAGAGCCACCTGTCTGAAGTGGTATAGGGTCTCCTGCTTGAGAAGGGGGCTGGACTAGAAGACCTCCAAGGTCCCTTCCAGCTCTATTCTGATTGACCTACCGTGAATGAGAGGGCTTTTTTCTTCTCCCTCATTCTCTGGATGGCATTCCGTACCTGGAGATGGAAACACAAACAGAGGTCAGCCTTTTCATCCAAAATGCCCAACGATGATGTTCTCCAGAACTCAGGAAGTCCCAATGCGTGAAATTCAGATCGGACTAAATTTTCTGTAATGCCTTTCAGTCCAGAGCAAATGAAAGAAAAACTTCCAAATTCGATAGTGACGGAGCAGGGAAGCTGGGGAAAATGGGTGTCTTAGTTACACTTCTCAAAACTCTTTCTTCTTGAGAATCTGGGGGGACGGACTGACGGACAATTGAATGACATCCCCACCTAATGGTAAACTACATCTCCCAGCGTCCCTCACTCCCTGCCGCGTGGGGCTGCAGCCAGAGGCCTTTTAGCAACATCTGGAATCCTCCAGGATCTTGGACTGTAGTTTCTCCTCTCTTTTATATGCAAGGAAAAAGGGGGGAAATTGCCACAGGGCAATTTTGGCCTTGCGTTGATAGGTCTACCACAACGTACAGTTGAAGGGTTGCTCCTAAAGTTTCTCCGTGCAACGACAAGCAAAAACGTAAAATGAATCGTATGGATTTGTTTGTGCACTCTGAATTCCCAGCTGGCAATAACATGCTTGTTTTAGTGATTAAAAAGCCAGAATTTTTTTAAACTTCTGTATAACTGATGTGAAGATCCCTAATCTTGTGGGACTATCTCTCTCTCTTTCTCTCTCTCCTTTCTCATCTATCCATCCATCCATCCATCCATCCACTCTTTCTATTGCATCTCTTTCATCTATCTGTCTCTGTCTGTCTGTCTATTTGCCTGTCTCTCTATCTTTCTATCATCCATCCATCCATATCTATCATCTATCTATCTATCTATCTATCTATCTATCTATCTATCTATCTATCTATATCATCTATCTATCTTTGTCTGTCTATCCATCCATCCATCCATCCATCCATCCATCCATCCATCTACTCTCTCTCTCTCTATTGCATCTCTTTCATCTATCTATCTATCTATCTTTCTGTTTATTATCCATCCATCCATATCTATCTATCTATCTATCTATCTATCTATCTATCTATCTATCTCTGTCTATCTTTCTATCATCCATCCATCCATCCATATCTATCCATCCATCCATCCATCCATCCATCCATCCATCCATCCATCTATTCTCTCTCTATTGCATCTCTTCTATCTATCTATCTATCTATCTATCTATCTATCTATCTATCTATCATCTATCTATCTATCTATCTATCTATCATCCATCCATCCATATCTATCTATCCATCCATCCATCCATCCATCCATCCATCTATTCTCTCTCTATTGCATCTTCTATCTATCTATCATCTATCTATCTATCTATCTATCTATCTATCTATCTATCTATCTATCCATCCATCCATCCATCCATCCATCCATCCATCCATCCATCCACTCTCTCTCTATTGTATCTCTTTCATCTATCTATCTATCTATCTATCTTTCTGTCTATCATCCATCCATCCATCCATCTATCTATCCATCCATCCATCTAGCCATCCATCCATCTATCTAAAATTAGTTAAATAAAGGCTGAAAAAGTAAGCAAGCCCCAGCAGCCTCCCATAGATCAGGCTTCTCCAGCTACCACCTACACCTTCCTCCATTTATATTTAAAATCTTCAGGACTAGAAACTTGGGGATGATTGTTGTTGTTGTTTTTAACAAGATGCTGTGTTTCTCTTACCTCGCTGTTATAGAGTGCATAGACCAGGAATATGTAGAGGCCCTGTAAAAAAAGAAAAGGAAAAGGAAAAATGCATACAGACGAGCTGAATAGATAGTAGCTCCGAAAAAAAAATATTATTGTTTTAGCTGATGCAAAGACTGAAAGACAAAGCTGGGAGGGCTTTAGTGGTTTTTCCTCCCTCCTTCTTCCCACCAGCCACCGGACTGCAGCTGGAAAAAGATGGACAGGAGAAACTCTCAATTTCAGTCTCTTTTTTTCCTTTTTTCAGCTGCCCCCCCCTACCCCCAGATGAAAAAACAATCAACTAAGTCCGTTTGCATTGCAGAATTGCAGCTTGGCATCACTAAGAATCTGGGAAATGTTTTTCTTGTGGCTTGAATGGGTCATGTTTTCAAAATAGAAAACCCTGAGCTGGACTCATGTCTCTTTTCACTAAGCTCGGCTCGAAAACCTCGCCGCGAAAAATAATTAAAATAACAAAGCTTTGCAACAGGCAGAGACATATCCATGGGTGATATAGGAAGGTGGAGGAGATGTGGAAGACACTTGGTCCCCTTTGAAAATTAATCGTTCTGGGGTTCTGTTTTGCAAACAGAGAACCATTAATGCTCAGCTCTGGGGGAGGCCTAAAAGGAAAAAAAAATCTGCTTTTTTGGCTAGATCCGGATAGAGGGTAGCAATGTTGAAAAAAGATGTTGAGGCTTTGGGAAAAGTTCAGAGAAGAGCAACTAAGAAGATTAAAGGCCTGGAGACTAAAAACATATGAAAAACGGTTGCAGGATTTGAGTTTGGCTTGTCTAGAGAAAAGAAGGACTAGGGGGGACATGATAGCAATATTCCAGTATTTGAGGGGCTGCCCCAAAGAAGAGGAGGGGGGTCAAATTATTCTCCAAAGCACCAGAAGGCAGGACAAGAAACAATGGATGGAAACTAATTAAAGAGAGAGGCAACCTGGAATTAAGGAGAAACTTCCTAACAGTGAGGACAATTAACCAGTGGAACAGCTTGCCACCAGAAATCATGGGTGCTGCATCACTGGAGGATTTTAAGAAGAGACTGGACAGTCACTTGTCTGAAATGGTATAGGACTCCTGTTTGAGCAGAGGGCTGGACTAGAAGACCTCCAAGGTCCCTTCCAGCTCTATTCTTATTCTTTTATTCTTATTCTTTTACTTTTATTCTTATTCTCTTATTCTTATTCTTTTCTTATCCATTCTTTTATTATTATTTCATTATCAATAACTGTTGGGGATTTATTTCTAAGAAGTTCCTTCCATACCTCCTTTATTCTAAACAACTATCTTTTATTTTTTAAAAAAAGTTTCCTTTAGATTTATTTATTTTGCTGGTACTTTCTAGCTAAGATTTTCAGCTCCACCTCAGATACGGAAGTAAAACAAAAACATAAAACAGGTACAGGAATCAAAAGCCCTATCCTTTCTCTAAAACCTCAGTTCTTATTCTTTTATTCTTATTCTTTTATTCTTATTCTCTTATTCTTACTCTGTTATTCTTATTCTGTTATTCTTATTCTTTTATTATCCATTATTTTATTATTATTTTTTTTATTATTTCAATATTAATAACTGTTGAGGACTTATTTCTAAGGGGTTCCTTCCGTACCTCCTTTATTCTAAACAATTATTTTACTTCAAAAAAATGTTTCTTTTAGATTTATTTATTTTGCTGGTACTTTCTAGCTAAGATTTTCAACTCCACCTCAGATACGGAAGTAAAACAAAAACATAAAACAGGTACAGGAATCAAAAGCCCTATCCTTTCTCTAAAACCTCAGTTCTTATTCTTTTATTCTTATTCTTTTATTCTTATTCTTTTATTCTTATTCTTTTATTATCCATTCTTTTACTATTATTTTATTATTAATAACTGTTGGGGATTTATTTCTAAGAAGTTCCTTCCATACCTCCTTTATTCTAAACAACTATCTTTTATTTTTTAAAAAAAGTTTCCTTTAGATTTATTTATTTTGCTGGTACTTTCTAGCTAAGATTTTCAGCTCCACCTCAGATACGGAAGTAAAACAAAAACATAAAACAGGTACAGGAATCAAAAGCCCTATCCTTTCTCTAAAACCTCAGTTCTTATTCTTTTATTCTTATTCTTTTATTCTTATTCTCTTATTCTTACTCTGTTATTCTTATTCTGTTATTCTTATTCTTTTATTATCCATTATTTTATTATTATTTTTTTTATTATTTCAATATTAATAACTGTTGAGGACTTATTTCTAAGGGGTTCCTTCCGTACCTCCTTTATTCTAAACAATTATCTTTTACTTCAAAAAAATGTTTCTTTTAGATTTATTTATTTTGCTGGTACTTTCTAGCTAAGATTTTCAACTCCACCTCAGATACGGAAGTAAAACAAAAACATAAAACAGGTACAGGAATCAAAAGCCCTATCCTTTCTCTAAAACCTCAGTTCTTATTCTTTTATTCTTATTCTTTTATTCTTATTCTTTTATTCTTATTCTTTTATTATCCATTCTTTTACTATTATTTTATTATTAATAACTGTTGGGGATTTGTTTCTAAGGGGTTCCTTCCATACCTCCTTTATTCTAAACAACTATCTTTTACTTCAAAAAAAAAGTTTCCTTTAGATTTATTTATTTTGCTGGTACTTTCTAGCTAAGATTTTCAACTCTACCTCAGATACGGAAGTAAAACAAAAACATAAAACAGGTACAGGAATCAAAAGCCCTATACTTTCTCTAAAACCTCAGTTCTTATTCTTTTATTCTTATTCTTTTATTCTTATTCTTTTATTCTTATTCTTTTATTCTTATTCTTTTATTATCCATTCTTTTTTTATTATTTCATTATTATTTCAATATTAATAACTGTTGAGGACTTATTTCTAAGGGGTTCCTTCCATACCTCCTTTATTCTAAACAACTATCTTTTACTTCAAAAAAAAAAAAGTTTCCTTTAGATTTATTTATTTTGCTGGTACTTTCTAGCTAAAATTTTCAGCTCCACCTCAGATACGGAAGTAAAACAAAAACATAAAACAGGTACAGGAATCAAAAGCCCTATACTTTCTCTAAAACCTCAGTTCTTATTCTTTTATTCTTATTCTTTTATTCTTATTCTTTTATTCTTATTCTTTTATTATCCATTCTTTTTTTATTATTTCATTATTATTTCATTATTAATAACTGTTGAGGACTTATTTCTAAGGGGTTCCTTCCATACTTCCTTTATTCTAAACAACTATCTTTTATTTTTTTAAAGAAGTTTCCTTTAGATTTATTTATTTTGCTGGTACTTTCTAGCTAAGATTTTCAGCTCCACCTCAGATACTGAAGTAAAACAAAAACATAAAACAACAGGTACAGGAATCAAAAGCCCCTATTTTGACTTTTTCTCAGCTGGCTTCTGGCAATTTTCAGAAACAAGGAACATCTCCATCTAGAGGCTAGAAAGCTGCCCGAAGTTTAGAGGCCAAGGATAAAATAGATGAGAATGTTATTGTGCAATTCCGATGTCTCGTTCCTGAAATTTTATAAGGCGGTCCAGATAACTTGTAACTTTCTTGCACTTTCTCTGTACTTTCTCTTCTGTTCTTCTTCTTCTTTTTTTTTTTTTAAAAAAATCTATTTCCAGCCAAAAATGCATTGAAAGGAAAAGAGAACAATGGTTTGAATGCCATGGAAACTAAATAATGAAAACCAATTTTATCCCATCCTCCCTTCCAAAAAACAAAACAAAACATGTTTTATACAATTTAGAAAACTTTTATTTTTTGTCCTCAGGAGATGATAAGTATTTAAAAAGTAAAGTGGCTCAGGTGAGTTTGGCTTACCGAATTTTAGGGAGAAATTTTGTTTCTATTTGTTCTTGAAATGCAGGTTAGAGTTAAGACCACTGATTAATTTTCCGATGATTTATTGATTAGTAACTGTTGTGGAGGACTTATTTCTGGCAGGCTCCTTTATTATCAACAAAAAAAATCTTTTATTTCAGAAAATAACGTCCTTTAGATGTGTTTGTTTTCCTGGGTTTTGCTCTTGAATTTTTCCTGCAAAGCCAAATTATAAACCACCACCACTTCCTCCTCCTTCTCCTCCTCCTCCTCCTCTTCCTCCTCCTTCCTCCTCCTCCTTCCTCTCTTCCTCTTCTTCCTCCTCCTCCTATTCCTCCTCCTGCTCCTCCTCCTCCTCCTTCTTCCTCCTCCTCCTTCCTCTCTTCTTCCTTCTTCTTCTTCTTTCTTCTCCTCCTCTTTCTCTTCCTCTTCTTCTTCCTCTTCTTCCTCCTCCTCCTCCTCCTCCTCCTCCTCCTCCTCCTCCTCCTCCTCCTCATTATTATTCCTGATGAAAATATGGTCCCTGCAACTTAAAGGCACCCCCAAATTTTGTGCTGGCTTAGCCCAAGCTTAACATGTTTCAAATGGAAGCCAATGATTGGAAAATTGCCCATTTTACAAAGAAGGAAACGAAGCTGAGCTGGACTCACAAAGTCACAAAGTCACACACAAACACCCACACTTCACAGAAATGCGAGGAAACGGCGGAGGGCCTTTCTCGCCCTGGCGGTTGGCATCCTCCGAGCTACATCTGTGCAACCCTCCCTTATATTTATGCCAGGAATTCTTCTTCAAAACTCTGTTGTGAGTTTTTGTTTTTTCGGAACGAAAAACCCGTGTCTCCCTTTTCAAAGCTGCCTGGGGGGGGGGGGGACCCAAGGTTTCTCTCGGGGGATTTGTTCACTTTCTGCCCTTCAGGATTTGTCCTCACCTGGGGGGGGGGCTTCACGCCAAACCCCCCACCCCACCCCGGTTCAGCATTTCATTTCCTAGCTGTAAATCAACCCAACTTTGCACTCCGAGCATTTGGCTCTGTGCTTTTATTATTTTGTTTTGTTTTTTTAAAAAAATAATAATCTGATAGGGTTTTGCTTCTTGCTTCTCTCATTCTGTTCTCTCTATCGCAAAAGTTTGCAGCTGACGCATTAATTGCAGCTCTCTGCAAGCCGCAGGACTCCCACGCAGGTGAAGGGAGGGGCCCTGCGGCCCTGTTGCACTCTTTGCAGATGGAAAGAGGCATCACGGGTGGGAAAGCAGGACACCCACACAAAGATACCCACACACAGAGACACACACTTTCTCACACACACACTTTCTGTCCTTTCCTCTCCTTGCCTCTGGTTGGGCTCGGAGTTTTGCATCCACCTGGTTCTTAAGACAGCTGAATTTTTAAAGGGGGGGGGAAGCTGACATCCCAGGGCCCGTAAAGTTGCCTGCCTTTTCCAGAGCAATTACAACCCTCAGCTAAACTGTGGCAGTTAAATACTGTTTTGTTCCAAGCAATCTTTAGCAGGCGTTGAAGGAAAGCTAGACTCAATTGTCCGTGTTTGTTTCGGATTCCTGGGATGAGTTGTGGGTTTTATTTTTGCCAGTGGAAAGGCGGTTAGATGAGCAGGGGGTGGGAGGGAGGGGGGGGCAGATGAGGAAAGAAGGAAGTAAAAGGAGAAGAGAAGAAAGGAAGAGAGGTTGGGAAGAAAGGAGAGAGGGAGGAAGGAAAAGATGAAAGGAGAAGGAAAGGGAAGGAAGGGAGGAAGGGGAAGGAGGGATTGAGGGAGGGAGGAAGGGAGAAAGGAGGAAAAGAGAAAGGGAAGGAAGGAAGGGGAAGGAGGGATTGAGGGAGGAAGGGAGGAAGGAAGGAGGAAAAGAGAAAGGGAAGGAAGGAAGGAAAGAAGGAAGGAAGGGGAAGGAGGGACTGAGGGAGGGAGGAAGGAAGGAGGAAAAAAGAAAGGGAAGAAAGGAAGGAAGAAAGGGGAAGGAGGGATTGAGGGAGGAAGGAAGGAAGGAGGAAAAGAGAAAGGAAAGGAAGGAAGGAAGAAAGTGGAAGGAGGGATTGAGGGATTGAGGGATTGAGGGAGGGAGGGAGGGAAGGAGGGAGGAAGGAAGGAGGAAAAGAGAAAGGAAAGGAAGGAAGGAAGGGGAAGGAGGGACTGAGGAGGGAGGGAGGAAGGAGGAAAAAAGAAAGGGAAGAAAGGAAGGAAGAAAGGGGAAGGAGGGATTGAGGGAGGGAGGGAGGAAGGAGGAAAAGAGAAAGGGAAGGAAGAAAGGAAGGGGAAGGAGGGATTGAGGGAGGAAGGGAGAAAGGATGGAAGGAAGGAGGAAAAGAGAAAGGGAAGGAAGAGAAGGAGGGATTGAGGGAGAGAGGAAGGGTGGGAGAAAGGAAGGAAGGAGGGAAGGAAGGAAGGAGAAGAGAAAGAGTGAAAGGGAAAAAAGAAGAAAGGAAAGAATGAGAGAAGGGAAAGAGGGAAAGAGTGTTTCCCAAGTGTAATATTTCGTAACGTAATGTTGTTGTTGCTATTACATGATATTAATGTTAAATACATTATGAAACAGTGTACTATTCAACAAAGGAGTTGGAGCCTGCGTATTAGTCTCGGCGGAAGAGACTAATGAGTCAGCGCAGCTGATCAAAATTATATTTGCTAAACTTGTGGCTTTGCTTGAACAAGACGTGGTGCCGGAATAAACCACAGTACGCTGAGCTTCTATTCTGCTGAGACCAAATTCAAGGAACCACTGTATGGCTTGGGGCGATGGTGCCCCCTTTTTCTATCCACCGCTTTTAGCAAGAATTTCTGACTGAGGTCCAAACTTGCGTTTGCTTCACTAACTACACCGCTGAACCAAGGGGGCCATTGTTGACTAGGTATGGTCCCCATCGGAGCATCTAAAACAGGGGCCTGCAACCTTAAGCACTCAAAGAACCATTTGGACTCGTTTCCCACAGAAAAGAAAACACCGGGAGTCACAAAACCTGAGTGGGCGTGGCCAACTCAATGTCACTCACTTCCACCAGTCACATGACCGCCCCCTAGCCACGCCTACCCAGCCGGTCATTAGGGCAGAGAACCAGTTGTTAAAAAAACACCGGGAACCACAAAATCCTTTTGACATCTCTTTCTCCCTCCCTCCCTCCCTCTCTCTCCCTCTCTCTGTATCTCCCTGCCTCTGCCCTGGTCGCTTCTCCATCTCCCACCATCGCCCTTACCTTCCCAGGCCAGGTGAGGAGTGACTGGGAGGGGAGGATGAGGGGCAGGGCCAGCTAGTGGTGGGATCACCCGACAGGGAGCCACAGCAGAGGGCCCAAAGAGCCGCATGTGGCTCCAGAGCTCCTGGTTGCTGACTCCTGATCTAAGAAAATGAGGTTAATTGCCTAGAAAAAGGTGTGTGTTTTGGGGGCACCCAGTTCACAGCCAAGATCAATAAATGAACTTTTGGGGTTCACTCTTTGCCTGTGTCCCATGAATGCAAAAGTTCTGCTTCCTCACAACTCCTGGTGGACATGGGGGCTGCAGGACCTTCTTCAGATGTTTCCTGAGGAGAAGCTTTGGTCCACCCGGACTCACCTGGAGGGAGTTTAGCATGATGAAGATGTAAGCCCAAGTCACGCTGAGGTGAACAAGGATGCCGCACACCCAGGTCAGGCCCAGGACAGGTAGCAGCACCAAGATGGGTTTGGTGGTGGCCCTGGAAATGGAGCAGAAGAACAGAAAGCAGTTGGCCTCTTCCCCAGCCAAGCCACCCAAAAATTGGAATCAAGAGAGAGCCAAGTTCATTTGGGGGCAATTTCTCCATCCCTTCCTTCTCTGCATTTCTGTGGGAAGATGCCCACGTTGTAATCTTCTGCTTTTGGGTTTTCTTATCTCAAAGCCTGAGATGACTGGCCAGGCATGCGACAGAGGAGATTCCACCACCACAAATGGAGAAATAATCACGTCTTTCCAAATTACCTCCAAGCAAACCGGATGAAACCTTCCCCCCCCTTTTTTTGCTCCTTCTGTCCAGACAGAAAGAGAAAAAAAACCCCTCCCTCCATCACCATTCCAGGAAGCTGTGGACAAGCCCACCCCCACCCAGGAAGTGAACCCCAGAAGAACCCAACGTTTTGCGGGTGACTTTTTTAATGACGATCTCTTCATCAGAGTTTTTGGAGGAAGCCACAATGGAGTCTGACGGAAATTAAAGTCTAGCTTGGAACCTCTAAAGGAGGCAGGCCGGTTCAATCGGGGACTTGTGCTCTTCTAAGTTATCCCACCCATCCGGGGTGAAGATGCCTCCAAGCCACCAGAGATGTCATCTCGCCCTCCAGCCCCGGCCTCCACCTTCAGCACTGCAAAACCGCGTGGAGGATATTTACACCACCAAAGGAACACAGAGTGTGTCTTGTGGCTTCCCACGGCGCCAGCTAAAAAGCAACAAGAGATTTCCATCCGTTGGTCTTATCGGAGGAAGCTCGGGGAGATGATTGGTTGACCCTGAGCGGGGCAAGAGATGAGGAGAAGGGAAAGGCGGGGTGGTGGCTCTCAGCATCAAGAGGTGGCTTTGAAGGAACAGGTTGGAGAGATGGAATAGAATGGAATAACAGAGTTGGAAGGGACCTTGGAGCAGGGGTGAAATCCAGCAGGTTCTGACAGGTTCGGGAGAACCGGTAGCGGAAATTTTGAGCAGTTCGGAGAACCGGTAGCGGAAATTTTGAGTAGTTTGGAGAACTGGCAAATGCCACCAGAGTGGGGTGGGAATGGAAATTTTGCAGTATCCATCCCCTGCCACGCCCACCAAGCCACACCACACCCACCAAGCCATGCCCACAGAACTGGTAGTTAAAACATTTGGATTTCACCACTGCCTTGGAAGTCTTCTAGTCCAACCCCCTGCTTAGGCAGGAAACCCTACACCACTTCAGACAAATGGTTATCTGATCTCTTCTTAAAAATTCACAACTTCTGGAGGCAAGTTGTTCTGCTGATTCATTGTCCTCACTGTCAGGAAATTTCTCCTTAGTTCTAAGTTGCTTCTCTCCTTGAGTAGTTTCCACCCATTGCTTCTTGTCCTGCCCTCAGGTGCTGTGGAGAATTGCTTGACTCCCTCTTCTTTGGGGCAGCCCCTGAGATAGCAAAACACTGCTATCATGTCTCCCCTAGTCCTTCTTTTCATCAAACTAGAAATACCCAATTCTAGCCACCATTCTTCATATGTTTTAGCCTCCAGTCCCCTAATCCTCTTTGTTGCTCTTCTCTGCACTTTTTCTAGAATCTCCACATCTTTGGAAACCAATGTTGTCCAGGGATGTCCCTTCCAAAGATGGAAAAATAAGATGCTGTATTGGTCCAGTTTTGGTTTTCTGTGCTCAAGAAACATTGGTCAGAAATTGTGACCTGAAGACGCTAGAAAAGATGGCACCGATAGCAATAGCAATAGCACTTAAGACATATACCGCTTCACGGTCCCTTAGAGCCCTCTCTAAGCGGTTTATCGAGTCAGCCTCTTGCTCCCAACAATCTGGGTCCTCATTTTACCCACCTCGGAAGGACGGAAGGCTGAGTCAACCTTGAGCCAGTCAGGATCGAACTGCTGGCAGTGGGCAGAGTTAGCCTGCAATACTGCATTCTAACTACTGCACCACCACAGCTGATAGATAGATGATAGATAGATAGATAGATAGATAGATAGATAGATAGATGATAGATAGATAATGATAGATTGATGGTAGATAGATGGTAGATAGATAGATAGATAGATGATAAATAGATAGATAATGATAGATGGTAGATAGATAGATAGATAGATAGATGGTAGATAGATAGATAGATAGATGATAAATAGATAGATAATGATAGATGGTAGATAGATAAATAGATAGATAATGATAGATAGATAGCCAGATAGATAGATAGATGATAGATAGATAATGATAGATGATAGATAGATAGAGATAGATAGATAGATAGATAGATAGATAGATAGATAGATAATGGTAGATAGATGATAGATAGATAATGATAGATTGATGATAGATAGATAGATAATGGTAGATAGATGGTAGATAGATAGATAGATAGATGATAAATAGATAGATAGATAGATAGATAGATAATGATAGATAGATAGAAAGATAGATAGATTATAGATAGATAATGATAGATAGATGATAGATAGAGATAGATAGATAGATAGATAGATAATGGTAGATAGATGGTAGATAGATAGATAGATGATAAATAGATAGATAGATAGATAGCCAGATAGATAGATAGATAGATAGAAAGATAGATAGATTATAGATAGATAATGATAGATAGATGATAGATAGAAAGATAGATAGATTATAGATAGATAAATGATAGATAGATAATGATAGATGATAGATAGAGATAGATAGATAAATAGATAGATAATGGTAGATAGATGGTAGATAGATAGATAGATAGATGATAAATAGATAGATAGATAGATAGATAGAAAGATAGATAGATTATAGATAGATAATGATAGATAGATGATAGATAGAGATAGATAGATAGATAGATAGATGATAGATAGATAGCCAGATAGATATATAGATGATAGATAAATAGATAGATAGACAGACAGACAGACAGACAGACTAAGCAATACCCCTTAGACTTATATACCGCTTCACAGTGCTTTTACAGCCCTCTCTAAGCAGTTTACAGAGGCAGCCTCTTGCCCCCAACAATCTGGGTCCTCATTTGACCCACTTCAGAAGGATGGAAGGCTGAGTCAACCTTGAGCCTGGTGAGATTCGATCTGCCAAATTGCAGGCAGCCAGCAGCCAGCGGAAGGAGCCTGCAAGTGATGGTGATGGAAAGCTTTCCTTTGGCGGTGCTAGTTGTTGAGTTGTTTGCGGAAGCTGAGACGCCGTTCCAAAACTGGCACATTTTTTAGCTATTTGCCTTCATTCTGAATGGGATTCATGCGCCAACGTTAACATGTTTTCACCCCAGTGCTATGATCTAGCCGAAAGTCACTGAAGGGCGCCAAAGCTTGGGACGGTTTTGGAGATGTGATCAAACTGTCCCTGGCTTATCCATCAAACCTTTGAATCCAAAAACTCCCCGATCTAAATTTGTTGACTGTAAGGGGGACAAGAATGTCTGTCTGTCCATCCATGCCAAAGGGCCCTGAGATACAGAATTTGGAGATGATTTGGAGAACTGACAAAAGGCAGGAAGCCTTTTTCAAGATCACGTGAAGTCCTAATACCATTCTATAAAGCCCTAGTAAGACCACACCTAGAATACTGCATCCAGTTTTGGTCCCCACACTATAAAAAAGAGGTTGAGATTCTAGAAAAAGTGCAGAGAAGAGCAACCAGGTGATGAAGGGACTGGAGGCTAAAAGATACGATGAATGGTTGCAGGAACTGGGCATGGCTAGTCTAGTGAAGAGAAGGACCAGGGGAGACAGGAGAGCATCTTCCAATATTTGAGGGGCTGCCCCAGAGAGGAGGAAGGGGGTCAAGCTATTTTCCAAAGCACCCAAAGGCCAGAGAAGGAATAATGGGTGGAAACTGAACAAGGAGAGATTCAACTTGGAAATAAGGAGAAATTTTCTGACAGTGAGAACAATCAACCCATGGAACAAAAGTTGCCTTCAGAAGTTGTGGGAGCTTCATCCCTGGAGGCTTTCAAGAAGAGACTGGGCTGCTATCTGTCAGAAATGGTGTAGGATCTCCTGCTTGGGTGTGGGGTTGGACTAGATGACCTCCAAGGTCCCTTCCAACTCTGTTAATCTGTAAAAAAAGAGGTTGAGACTCTAGAAAGAGTGCAGAAAAGAGCAACCAGGATGATGAGGGGGCTGGAGGCTAAAACAGACGAACGGTTGCAGGAACTGGGCATGGTTAGTCTAGTGAAGAGAAGGACCAGGGGAGACAGGAGAGCATCTTCCAATATTTGAGGGGCTGCCACAGAGAGGAGGGGGTCAAGCTCTTCTCCAAAGGCCAGACAAGGAATAATGAACGGAAACTGATGAAGGAGAGAGATTCAACCTAGAAATGAGGAGAAATTTTCTGACCGTGAGAACAACCCATGGAACTAAAAGTTGCCTTCAGAAGTTGTGGAAGCTTCATCCCTGGAAGCTTTCAAGAAGAGACTGGACTGCCCTCTGTCAGAAATGGTGTAGGGTCTCCTGCTTGGGCGGGGGGTTGGACTAGATGACCCACAAGGTCCCTTCAAACTCTGTTAATCTGTCTACCTTTGCACCCACAAGAAGGAACACGTGCCCACACGGGTCTGACTCACCAGATTTGAACCCCAATCTGCTTCTCCAGACTGCTGTTGGGGGTCAGCATCCTGGACCGACGCCGTGCGCTGGAGACCGTCACCATCACCACCCGGAACAGCACAAAAGTGTTCACCTAGACGACAATCACACCAGTTAAGACTTCCGAGGACTGTGAAGAACGGTCCCCAAATTTTCCTTCTGGATAAAACTAGAATGATCACACCTAAAATGAAATTCAAGGGTGGAAAAAAAAAAGGAAGGTTCTACATTTAGGCAAGGAAAACAAAATGCACAGGGACAGTATAGATGGGACCTCGCTCAATAGTAGTAACCGTGAGAGGGATCTTGGAGTCCTAGTGGACAACCAGTTAAATAGGAGCCAGCCGTCTGCAGCAGCTGCCAAAAAAGCCAACACAGTTCTGGGCTGCATAAACAGAGGGATGGAATCAAAGACACGTGAAATGCTAATACCACTTTATAAGGCCTTGGTAAGGCCACACCTGGAATTCTGCATCAAGTTTTGGTCACCACGATGTAAAAAAGTTGTGGAGACTCTAGAAAGAGTGCAGAGAAGAGCAACCAAGAGGATTAGGGGACTGGAGGCTAAAACATATGAAGAACGGTTGCAGGAACTGGGTATGTCTAGTTTAATGAAGAGAAGGACCAGGGGAGACAGGATAGCAGTCTTCCAATATCTCAGGGGCTGCCCCAAAGAAGAGGGAGTCAAGCTATTCTCCAAAGCCCCTGAGGGCAGGACAAAAAGCAATGGGTGGAAACTCATCAAGGAGAGAAGCAACCTGGAATTAAGGAGAAACTTCCTAACAGAGAGGATAATTAATCAGTGGAACAGCTTGCCACCAGAAATCGTGGGTGCTTCATCACTGGAGGTTTTTAAGAAGAGACTGGACCACCACTTGTCTGAAATGGTATAGGGTCTTTTGCTTGAGTGGGGGCTGGACTAGAAGACCTCCAAGGTCCCTTCCAGATTCTATTCTATTCTATTCTATTCTATTCTATTCTATTCTATTCTATTCTATTCTATTCTATTCTATTCTATTCCATTCTATTCCTTATTCTATTCTATTCTATTCTATTCTATTCTATTCTATTCTATCTATTCCATTCCATTCCATTCCATTCCTTATTCTATTCTATTCTATTCTATTCTATTCCATTCCATTCTATTCCTTATTCTATTCTATTCTATTCTATTCTATTCTATTCTATTCTATCTATTCCATTCCATTCCATTCCATTCAATTCCTTATTCTATTCTATTCTATTCTATTCTATTCTATTCTAGTCTAGTCTAGTCTTCTCTTCTCCCCCTCCTCTATTCTATTCTATTCTATTCTATTCTATTCCATTCCATTCCAGTCCATTCTACTCTACTCTACTCCTTCTCTTCTCCCCCCTCCTCTATTCTATTCTATTCTATTCTATTCTATTCCATTCCATTCCAGTCCATTCTACTCTACTCTACTCCTTCTCTTCTCTTCTCCCCCCTCCTCTATTCTATTCTATTCTATTCTATTCTATTCTATTCTATTCTATTCTATTCCATTCCATTCCATTCCAGTCCAGTCCATTCTACTCTACTCTACTCCTTCTCTTCTCTTCTCCCCCCTCCTCTATTCTATTCTATTCTATTCTATTCCATTCCAGTCCAGTCCATTCTACTCTACTCTACTCCTTCTCTTCTCTTCTCTTCTCCCCCCTCCTCTATTCTATTCTATTCTATTCTATTCTATTCTATTCTATTCTATTCTATTCCATTCCATTCCAGTCCATTCTACTCTACTCTACTCCATCTCTTCTCTTCTCTTCTCTTCTCCCCCCTCCTCTATTCTATTCTATTCTATTCTATTCTATTCCATTCCAGTCTATTCTTCTCTTCTCTTCTCTTCTCTTCTCCCCCTATTCTATTCTATTCTATTCTATTCTATTCTATTCTATTCTACTCTACTCTACTCTTCTCTTCTCCCCACTCCTCTATTCTATTCTATTCTATTCTATTCTATTCTATTCTATTCTATTCTACTCCTTCTCTTCTCTTCTCCCCACTACTCTATTCTATTCTATTCTATTCTATTCTATTCCAGTCCAGTCCAGTCCAGTCCAGTCCATTCTACTCTACTCCTTCTCTTCTCTTCTCTTCTCCCCCCTCCTCTATTCTATTCTATTCTATTCTACTCTACTCTATTCTACTCCTTCTCTTCTCCCCACTCCTCTATTCTATTCTATTCTATTCTATTCTATTCTATTCTACTCTACTCTACTCTACTCTACTCTACTCCTTCTCTTCTCTTCTCCCCACTCCTCTAGTCTAGTCTAGTCTAGTCTCAAACTAGAACTAAGGAGAAATTGCCTGACAGTGAGAACAATTAACCAGTGAAACGAGTCGCCTCCAGAAGTTGTGAATGCTCCAAGACTGGAAGTTTTTAAGAAGATGTTGGATAAGTTTGAAGCCCACCCCTGCTTAATTTAGGGTTGGTGGGGCAGGGAGCGGCAAGCATAATAGCTTTGTGTGTAGGGGATTCCAAGTTCAACTCCACTGATGCTAGATGGGGCTAAGGAAAATTCTTACTTGGTGCCCAAGGTGATGTTGGACATACTTGAGGAGTTAAGGAGAGGCAACCTGCAATGGACAATGGCTGGAGGGGTGATATGGTGAGGTGGATGACCTTGTTGAGGGAGACCAAAAAAATCACAGTGACATTGAAGTTGCAAGCAACATCTTTGATAGTGGACATAACAGTGGGCCTTCAAAACCAGAGGTTGGATGAGGAGTTTCCTCCAAAGACTTTGGTCCTTACTGTTAGGACAAAGAGGACAGGTCCCACGAAAGCCCAGATGACCTCAGTCTGCACATTCAGCCAACAATGATTGTCCGCCACGTATTTGTTGAACGAAGTGGCCAAGGTGACACCAACAATCAGCACAGGAAGCCCTGGAAAAGGAGGGAAGAGATTAGTAGGTCAGTGTCTTCATCCCATCCATCTCCCATGGTCTACTTGGCCATTGAAGAAGAACCACAGTTGACCTCTGCTTGAGCGTTTCATTGTCTCTAACCAACACATGCTTTTCCCTTTCTGGTCTATCCTGTAAAGCTCACCCAAGTTGTCTTCTCCAAGCTTCAAATAAGACATGTATAGGCAGTGGCTAAGACGCTGAGCTTGTCGACTGAAAGGTCGGCAGTTCGGCGGTTCGAATCCCTGGTGCCGCGTAAATGGGGTGAGCTCCTGTTACTTGTCCCAGGTTCTGCCAACCTAGCAGTTCGAAAGCACGTTAGAAAAATGCAAGTAGAAAAAATAGGGACCGCCTTTGGTGGGAAGGGAACAGCGTTCCTTGCGCCTTTGGCATTGAGTCATGCCGGCCACATGACCACGGAGACGTCTTTGGACAGCGCTGGCTCTTCGGCTTTGAAACGGAGATGAGCAACTGCCCCCTAGAGTCGGGAACGACTAGCACATATGTCCAAGGGGAACCTTTACCTTTAACAACTGGTTCTCTGCCCTAATGACCGGCTGGGTAGGCGTGTCTAGAGGGGGGTGTCATGTGACTGGTGGAAGTGAGTGACATTGAGTTGGCCACGCCCACCCAGGTTTTGTGGTTCCCGGTGTTTTCTTTTCTGTGGGAAATGGGTCCAAATGGCTCTTTGAGTGCTTAAGGTTGCTGACCCCTGGCCCATTCAACCATATATTATTTATTTATTTATTTATTTTATTTTTCAGATTTCTATACCGCCCTTCTCCTTCCAGACTCAGGGCGGCGAACAGCCAAATATAAAACATTCATACACAAAAGTTAAAATAGATTTAAAATAATTAAATGAAATTTGGCCCATAATTAATGGGTTTTGTTTGCACAATTTTGTTTCTACAAAATTGCTGGCTTATTTGTAGTTCATGTCAGTCAAACTCAGCTGTAGAGATGTCCAATCGCCATGAGGAGTTTATTTTATTTATTTTATTAATCATATTTCTATGCCGCCCACTCTCCGAGGACTCTGGGCGGCTTACAACAATCGACAGTGTACTAAATAGGCTATTGCCCCCAACAATCTGGGTCCTCATTTTCCATCCAAGGGACTTGACTGCTCCTTCCCTACTGGACGTCCACTCCATTCCTTCCCATCGTGGTACGATGAGTGGAGAGAACATCGTTGGGCTCACAGTAGTCCTCTGATCTACTCCAGTTTAGATCTGAAGAAGTTGGATCAACTGGATCCAAGGAAGAAGAAATCTAGCTTGGTCTTCCCATAGCCCCTTCCCCTTCTTGACTTCCGGGATACAGACCCCAACCGGTCACATAGTAGAAACGCATCCTCCGATCCTCACTCATGTTGACGGCCACCACTTTGCTCCACAGCAGAAGACCTTCCACCAACATCCAAGCGAAGGCCGCCATGAAGAAGAGGTGGAGAAAGGCCGTGACAGCGAAGCAAACACCCTGGGGGGAGAGATGGAGAGTCCTGTGGTCAGATGTCCGGGGGAAGGAGGAAAGGATTTGGGGGATTCTCTGTGGCCCCCATTCAGCTAGCACAGGTAGGACACCTCCCAGGTGGTTCTCCTCCTGGTTCCCAGATCTTCTCCTCACCTGGTTGATCTTGGCCAATTCACTGAACATCAGCAAGGCTTCTGCAGCAGCCAAGGCGAAGATCAAGTTTTTATGCACCGTGGTTCGCTCGCTTTTGGGGACCCTGTTGAAAGGGAAATGAAAAAGATTTTTGGCACAAGCTCTACTAAAGTGTATTCTGTAGTTTTGTCTTTACTAAAGGTGCTACTAGGGGAGACATGATAGCAGTCTTCCAATATCTCAGGGGCTGCCCCAAAGAAGAGGGAGTCAAGTTGGATAACCATTTGTCTGACGTGGTGTAGGGCAGTGGCGGGTTGCCCCCCGGTTCACACAGGTTCTATAGAACCGGTAGTAAAACCGGCGGGAGGCTCCACCCACCGACCCTGATGTCATTAAAATACCCCGTTGCGAACCGGTAGTAAAGGTAAGTAGAACCCACCCCTCCCATCACTGGAGGTTTTTAAGAAGAGACGGGAACGTCACTTGTCTGAAATGGTATAGGGTCTCTTGCTTGAAGGGGGGCTGGACTAGAAGACCTCCAAGGTCCCTTCCAGATTCTATTCTATTCTATTCTATTCTATTCTATTCTATTCTATTCTATTCTATTCTATTCTATTCTAGTCCAGTCCATTCTACCCTACCCTACCCTACCCTACCCTACCCTACCCTACCCTACCCTACTCCACTCCACTCCACTCCACTCCACTCCACTCCACTCCATTCCATTCTATTCTATTCTCCAAAGCACCTGAAGGCAGGACAAGAAGCAATGGGTGGAAACTAATCCAGGAGAGGAGCAACTTAGAACTAAGGAGAAATTTCCTGACAGGGAGAAGAATTAATCAATGGAACAACTGGCCACCAGAAGTTGTAAATGCTCCAACACTGGAAGTTTTTAAGAAGAGATTGGACCATTTGTCTGAAGTGGTGTTGGGTTTCCTGCCTAAGCAGGGGGTTGGACTAGAAGACCTCCAAGGTCCCTTCCAACTCTGTTATTCTATTCTATTCTATTCTATTCTATTCTATTCTATTCTATTCTATTCTATTCTATTCTATTCTATTCTATTCTATTCTATTCTATTCTATTCCATTCCATTCCATTCCATTCCATTCCATTCCATTCCATTCCATTCCATCTTCTCTTCTCTTCTCTTCTCTTCTCTTCTCTTCTCTTCTCTTCTCTTCTCTTCTCTTCTCTTCTAAATGGGGCCTTGAGAAGTTAGGACAGGGTTAGGGGAAGGGATAGTCCAGCATCTCTTTGAGATCCCTTCCCCAGTCTGAAGCTGGACTCACACAACTGGTTCATCTGGCCCAAGGAAGGACCTCACGGATGCATTCCCATGACCCGTCAAGTCTTCATCTTGGTTAGACATTTCAGAAGGTTGTGTGAACGGAGCTCAGTGGGTTGGTTGGTTTCAAGATGCCGTGTGGGACCTGGGACAGGAGCTGATTGGATAAGCGTGTGTTGTGTTTGTGTTATTTCAGACTCACCCGACGGCTAAGAAGAGCACCAAGGTGACTATCAAGGCACAGAAGGACACACCGCAGCCCACAAACGTCAGGGTCTTCAGTGTGGACTCCTCCTCTAGGCTCCTCTGCAAGAAAGAGAGACAACCTGATAAAGGTAAGGAAGGGAGTGAGGTGCACCTCAACAGCTTCCTTGCAATGGGCTAGTTCAGCTCTTTTGAGATCTGGAAAAGGAACCGAGGAGAATTCTGCTCCAACCAAATAAGAATCCACGTCCCATGGCTTCTCCTCATGGTTCCACCAAAGCCCTCCAAGAAGTGTCTTCCTCCATAGGGGGAGAAGAAACCCTCCCAAGTCCCAACCCCCTTCTAACCTGAACTTCATAGACCTGCAGCAGAACTGCGAAGTTGGTGGTGTGGTTACAGGCACAGGTGGTTAGATCCTCCTGAGAAGAAGACACCGAGCAACCTCTGGTCGACCAGCCTCCAACACCTTCAGGACTGAAGATCAAGAAAACCTTCTGGGCCCAGATGCTCAAACCCTGGACACCAAAGGCTCCCACCCCAGGGAAAGGTGCCCATGGAAAAGAGCTGAGAACAGCCACCAGAGACTTTAACCCAACTCTCATTCCCCTTTCCTAAACAAAAAACCTTTCCCTGGTTCACCTACTTCAAACGCAACCCAACCACTAGGTTCACCAACAGATAAATTAAGTCATGTATGGTGCACTAACGGGGCAGTGTGATTAGCAGACCACAACATTCACAGATGAGTTGGTTGGATTTTGTTGCTTGCTCTTGTTTGTTGGTTCATATCAGGGATGGGATTCAACCGGTTCGCACCGGTTCAGGAGAACCGATTGCTAATTTTATATCTTGTTCGCCGAACCGGTAGTTGCAAGGACTGGCTGGCACCACCCACACCACTCTGCCCACGCCACCCGCCCCACCCCTCCCAGGAGTCTCCACGTGGCCCGTTTTGGATGCAAGGTAAGTGTAGGGCCCGAGCGGAGGCTCTGGGAGGGCGAAAAATGGGCCTCCCGGAAGTACCAAAAGTCTGAAAACGGGCCCGTTTCCGGCCTCCGGAGCCCAGGGGAGGCTGTTTTTGCCCTCCCGGAGGCTCGATAAAAAACTCCCGCCGTGGTTCAGGAAGCCAAGTAGGCCACGCCCCCATGGCCACGCCCACCCAGCAACCAGGCAGAGAACTGGTTGCTAAAATTTTTCAGTCCCACCTCTGGTTCATATGTTGAGTATACTCAAGAAGGCCCTCTACAAAAAGGGTGAAGCCTCTTGTGGTGGGCACTGATAAAACATGGGGTTCAGTCTGCTTTATGGAGGAACGTTGGACCAGGAAGCCATGTGGGAGTCAGCAATGGACTTTGGGGCAAGTGTCTGTCCATTAAGTCCCTCCGTCTGTCCTCATTAGGTAAAGGTAAAGGTTTCCCTCACATATTTGTGCTAGTCATTCCCGACTCTAGGGGGCAGTGCTCATCTCCGTTTCAAAGCTGAAGAGCCAGCGCTGTCCGAAGACGTCTCCGTGGTCACGTGGCCGGCATGACTCAACGCCAAAGGCTCACGGAACGCTGCTACCTTCCCACCAAAGGTGGTCCCTATTTTTCTACTTGCATTTTTTTTACGTGCTTTCGAACTGCTAGGTTGGCAGAAGCTGGGACAAGTCACGGGAGCTCACCCCGTTACACGGCACTAGGGATTCGAACCGCTGAACTGCCGACCTTTCGATTGACAAGATCAGCATCTTAGCCACTGAGCCACTGCGTCCTCATTAGACAGTTGCAACTTTCAAGAGCTGAAACCAACAAGGTCTACCCAACGTCACTGAATTCTTCCTTCCTTCCTTCCTTCCTTCCTTCCTTCCTTCCTCCTTTCCTTTCCTTTCCTTTCCTTTCCTTTCCTTTCCTTTCCTTTCCTTCCCTTCCCTTCCCTTCCCTTCCCTTCCCTTCCCTTCCCTTCCCTTCCCTTCCCTTCCCTTCCCTTCCTTGCTTTTTCCATAAAATGCAACTGGGAGACTTCTCGGAAGCCCAGCCTACCTTCTGCTGAAGTTCCAAAAAGCACAAATTGGTTCCACGAGCTGGTCTGGCAAAGCCTACAGAGAAAGAAGAGATAATGTCTTTCTGGAAAGGGCATCATGGAGATGCAAGGTTTTTCTGACCCTCCAAATGCTCGGTTGTGGGTTTCTTGGAAGTTCTCCTTGCAACTCTCGGGTTCATCTTGATAAGTTGATTGGATGGCACCAGACGGAGGTTTCCCTACATCTCCCTCGATATTTGTGTTATGTGGAGGAAAGATCTTATTTAATTTATGAAAGGCTCCTTCAACCACAAATTAAGACCACTGAGTTCTTTTCTTGAAGTTGGGGTGACCCTCAAAACAGGACCTTTGTGTTTCATTTAATGAATTCAAGGCGCCTTGCCCGGTGCTTGGTGATCTTCAGAAGGTCAAGTGACTATGGCAGATGTCTTCAAACTTGGCAGCTTTTAAGACTTGTGGACTTCAACTCCCAGAATTCTCCAGCCACCATGAATTCTGGGAGTTGAAGTCCACAAGTCTTAAAGCTGCCAAGTTTGAAGACCTCTGGTTTATGGAGATCCTCAGCCATCCAAGGTCCTGGTTGTCCCACAGGCCCTTTTTTTCAAGAGGCAACTGGACTTCCTCGGTTTTTCTTGGAAGGCGTTTCGCTTCTCATCCAAGAAGCTTCTTCAGCTCTGACTGGACATCCAAGTCAGAGCTGAAGAAGCTTCTTGGAACGAGGTGAAACATCTTCAAAAGAAAAAACTCAGAATGTTCCTTTGCCTCATGAAAAAAAAGCCAACTTTGGGAGAAAAACCCCAAGGAATGTTGGGTTTTGAGGCTGAAAATGGTCAACTTAGACCTCTGGTGAATTTTGATCTTCAAAAGAATGGTTGGGTGGCCAAAGATAGTAACGGTAACAGAGCTGGAAGGAACCTTGGAGGTCATCTAGTCCAACCCCCTCCTCACGCAGGAGACTGGTACTAGGGATTTGAACCGCCGAACTTTCCGATCGACAACCTCAGCGTCTTAGCCACTGAGCCACCTAGTCAGGATGGAGTTTGAGATGGGGAAATAGTCTTGAGTTTTTGGAGGAAAAGCACAGGTGGTTATGCCTCGACTTATGACCACAAGGGAGCCCTACAAATTTCTGTCATAAATTTGAATGGTCACTAAATGAACTGTTGTAAGTCGGGGACTCCCTGTATGGGTGTATGTGGGTGTGAATGTAATGATAGGGGAAAACAAGGAAAGGGGTGAAAGGAAAGAGGGAAAGAAAAGAGGACGGATCTGCTCATTTGGTGTCTGAAGATCAGCAGATGATGTCCTTCTACTGGTGGATATTTGTCCCAACTGGTCCCTCAAGGAAACACAGACCTTGAGGCAGTAGTGAAATCCAAATTTTTTTACTACCGGTTCTGTGGGTGTGGCTTGGTGGGCGTGGTGTGGCTTGGTGGGTATGGCACGGGAAGGATACTGCAAAATCTCCATTCCCTCCGCACTCCAAGGGGAAGGATACTGCAAAATCTCCAATCCCTCCCCACTCCAGGGAGAAGGATACTGCAAAATCTCCATTCCCTCCCCACTCCAGGGGAAGGATACTGCAAAATCTCCATTCCCTCCCTACTCCTGGGGGAAGGATACTGCAAAATCTCCATTCCCACCCCACTCCAGCGGAAGGATACTGCAAAATCTCCAATCCCTCCCCACTCCAGGGAGAAGGATACTGCAAAATCTCCATTCCCTCCCCACTCCAGGGGAAGGATACTGCAAAATCTCCATTCCCTCCCTACTCCTGGGGGAAGGATACTGCAAAATCCCCATTCCCTCCCCACTCCAGGGGGAAGGATACTGCAAAATCTCCATTCCCTCCCCACTCCAGGGAGAAGGATACTGCAAAATCTCCATTCCCTCCCCACTCCAGGGGAAAGGATACTGCAAAATCTCCAATCCCTCCCCACTCCAGGGGGAAGGATACTGCAAAATCTCCATCCCCTCCCTACTCCTGGGGGAAGGCTACTGCAAAATCTCCATTCCCTCCCTACTCCTGGGGGAAGGATACTGCAAAATCCCCATTCCCTCCCCACTCCAGGGGGAAGGATACTGCAAAATCCCCATTCCCTCCCCACTCCAGGGGGAAGGATACTGCAAAATCTCCATCCCCTCCCTACTCCTGGGGGAAGGATACTGCAAAATCCCCATTCCCTCCCCACTCCAGGGAGAAGGATACTGCAAAATCCCCATTCCCTTCCCACTCCAGGGGAAGGATACTGCAAAATCCCCATTCCCTCCCAACTCCAGGGGAAGGATAATGCAAAATCCCCGTTCCCTCCCCACTCCAGGGGAAGGATAATGCAAAATCTCCATTCCCTCCTCACTCCTGGGGCCAGCCAGAGGTGGTATTTGCCGGTTCTCCGAACTGCTCAAAATTTCTGCTACCGGTTCTCCAGAACCTGTCAGAACCTGCTGGATTTCACTCTTGCCTTGAGGGAATAAAATGGACAGTCCTGAGGTCCTTGGGGAACCCCCTTCCCCCTTCCTTTCTCCTGCTTTCCCCAGCTTCTTTCCTTTCACTCACACCTCACCTGAACCCGGTGCCGAAGACGGTACTGCACAGACGTGCTGATCTCCTCGTAGTTGCTGACCAAGCTGGAGGAGACGATGGAAGAGGCCACCTCCGTGCTCAGAAGCCTAAGGAGGAAGAGGTGAGCATGGCAGGCTTGGTGACATGGCCCAAGCCGGCTTCTGTGCCCCACAAGCAGAGGAACAAGGGAGATCAGGAACATTCGGGGAAAATTGGGGAAGGGGCCCGATGTTTCTCCTTCCACCCCATGGCCAGGAGTTGCAACAAAGCTCCCTGGAGATTCTTAAAAGCCTCCAGTGATGCAGCACCCATGACTTCTGGTGGCAAGCTGTTCCACTGGTTAACTGTCCTCACTGTTAGGAAGTTTTTCCTTAATTCCAGGGTGCTTCTCTCTTTAATTAGTTTTCCATCTGTTGTTTCTTGTCCTGCCTTCTGGTGCTTTGGAGAATAATTTGACCCCCTCCTCTTCTTTGGGGCAGCCCCTCAAATACTGGAATATTGCTATCATGTCCCCCCTAGTCCTCCTTTTCTCTAGACTAGCCAAACCCAAATCCTGCAACTGTTTTTCATATGCTTTTGTCTCCAGGCCCTTAATCATCTTAGTTGCTCTTCTCTGCAATTAAGATGATTATGCAATTAAGACAATTAAAGGAGACTAAACAGTAAAACTAAGCAAAGTGAACAGATAAATCAGATTGGGGAAGTCCGTTCGATTCACCTTCAGGTGGAATCCAATCTTCCAATGAAAGTTGGAATCATTCACAAAAACCTGTGCTCCCTTGCCCTTCTCTTTTCCCCAGCAATTGTTTTATTTTGGGGGGGGGGGGGGTGGAGAGAGAAAGAGAGAGAGAGAGAAACACACAGAGAGAAAGAGAGTAAGAGAGAGAGAGAGAAACAGAGACAGAGAAATAGAGAGAAAGAGAGAAAGAAGAGAGAGAGAAAAAGAAGAGAGAAAGAAGAGAGAAAGAGAGAGAGAGAAACACAGAGAAAGAGAGAAACACACAGAGAAATAGAGAGTAAGAGAGAGAGAGAGAAACAGAGACAGAGAAAGAGAGAGAGAAAGAGAGAAAGAAGAGAGAGAGAGAGAGAAGAGAGAGAAAGAAGAGAGAGAGAGAAAGAGAGAGAGAGAAACACAGAGAACAAGAGAAACAGAGTGAAAGAGAGAAAGAGACAGAGAGACAGAGAAACAGACAGAGAAATAGAGAGAGAAAAAGAGAAAGAGAGACAGAAGAGAGGGAGAGAAAGAGAGAGAGGGAGAGAGAAACACAGAGAAAGAGAGAAACACACAGAGAGAAAGAGAGAGAGAGAGAAACAGAGACAGAGAAATAGAGAGAGAAACAGAAAGAGAAAGAAGAGAAAGAGAGAAAAAGAGAGAGAGAAACACACAGAGAGAAACACAGAGAAAGAGAGAAACATGCAGAAAGAGAGAAAGAGAGAGAGGGGGAAACAGAGAAAACAGAGAGAGATCAACAGAGAGAGAAAGAGAGAGAGAGAAACAGAGAGAGAGAAACAGAGAAAGAGAAAAACACACACACACAGAGAAGCAGAGAGAGTAACAGAGAAACAGAGAGAGAGAGAGAGAGAGAGAGAAAGAAAGAGAAACAGTGAAACAGAGTGAAACAGAGTGAAACAGAGTGAAACAGAGCGAGACAGAGAAACAGAGAGAGAGAAAGAAAGAAAGAGAAACAGTGAAACAGAGAGAAACAGAGACAGAGAAACAGAGAGAGAGAGAGAGAAGCAGAGAAACAAAGAGAGAGAGAGAGAAAGGGAGAGAGAGAGATTAAAAACAGAGAGAGAGAAACAGAGAAACAGAGAAAAACACACACAGAGAGAGAAGCAGAGAGAGTAACAGAGAAACAGAGAGAGAGAGAGAGAAAGAGAAAGAAAGAGAAACAGAGTGAAACAGAGAGAGACAGAGAAAGAGAGAGAAAGAAAGAAAGAGAAACAGTGAAACAGAGAGAAACAGAGACAGAGAAACAGAGAGAGAGAGAGAGAAGCAGAGAAACAAAGAGAGAGAGAGAAAGGGAGAGAGAAAGAGAAAGAGAGAAAGAGAGAGAGAGAGAGGGAGGGAGAGAGAGAGAAGCAGAGTGAGAAACAGAGAGAGAGCCAGAGCGAGAGCGAGAGAGAGCAATAAAACAGCCAACAGCTCCCTCTTGTGCCCAGCTGCAAGAAAGACAAGCCCACCCCAAGGGCATAGGGCAGTATGGATCTCATGCAAAAACTGGCTGCTGAGAGAGAGCCTTGCAGATAACCCCACAAGCAGGAAAGTGGGAGAGGGACTCACTCAACCCCCCCCACCCCACCCCACTCCACCTTGCATGGGTTTGGGATGCTTTGATTGCTGCTGAGACTTTGGAACAAGCACAGAGAAGAGCAACTAAGAGGATTAAAGACCTGGAGATAAAAACATATGAAGAACGGCTGCAGGATTTGGGAGGACCAGAGGAGACATGATAGCAGTCTTCCAATATTTGAGGGCTGCCCCAAAGAAGAGGAGGGGGTCAAATTATTCTCCAAAGCACCAGAAGGGAAGACAAGAAGCAACGGATGGAAACTGATCCAAGAGAGAAGCAACCTGGAATTCAGGAGAAACTTCCTAACAGTGAGGACAATTAACCAGTGGAACAGCCTGCCACCAGAAGTTGTGAGTGCTTCATCACTGGAGGCTTTTCAGAAAAGCCATTTGTCCAGAGTGATATAGGGACTCCTGTTCGAGTACGGGGTTGCATTTGAGAACCTCCAAAGTCCCTTCCAGCTCTATTTTGATGGATTGATAGGAAAACTGTCCATACTCGATGCACAATGGATGCCAGGGGGAAAAAAAACGATTGTTTGAATGGAGCTACTCGGATCCTTTCCCAAACCAAGGAGTCCGTGTTGTGTGTGTGTGTGGGGGGGGGGGGGGGGACTCACCTCCGTCCTCCGTCGGACACTGCGGAGTCTTCGACGACAGGACTGCTGCTGGCGAGAAGGTGCTGGAGGGCCCCATAGCTGTACCAAGTATGGGTGAGGGTGATTTGACGCAGGCCTGGAGAAAGGTAGAAGAAGGCATCAAGAGCTGGTGGTGCGGAAGCTCAAGGTGAGAAGATGGGCGGTCCAAGCAGGAGACAAAGGAAGTCTACCTGGTCCTTTCCTTCTTGCCTCCTCTGTTCATTTTGAGGGTCCCTGGAGCTCTGTGAGCTTGATGGTTTTCTTACAGACGTTTCGTGACCCAACTAGGTTACTTCATCAATGTTGGAAGGGAGTGGACTTTATGGAGGAGGAGGGGGGAGTGTGGGGTCCTTGGTGCTCTCGGTTGTTTTCTTGCAGATGTCTCATTACCTGACTAGGTAACATCATCAGTGCTAAAAGGAACGGTATATAAACGTAGAGCAAACCCCCATTCCCTTCTAGCACTGATGATGTAACCTAGTTAGGTCATGAAACTTCTGCAAGAAAACCATCAAGTTCAGAGAGCACCAAGGACTCCACAGTTGTCGTTGTCCTCCTCCTCCTCCTCCTCCTCCTCCTCCTCCTCCTCCTCCTCCTCCTCCTCCTCCTCCTCCTCCTCCTCCTCCTCCTCCTCCTCCTCCATAAAGTCCATTCCCTTCTAACATTGATGAAGTAACCTAGTTGGGTCATGAAACATCTCCAAGAAAACCACCAAGCTCAGAGACCGCCAAGGATCTCTCATTTCAACCCTGAACTACAAATATTCTCCTTATATTGGTACCTGTTACGGTTTTCTTTTTTTCTTGCAGTTCTTCCATTCTAAGTTTCTCCTTTTAAGAGAAACTCTTAAAAACAGCCCAAACCTTGGTAGGTTTTCTGGCACAAAGATTCCAACGGAAGGGAGGGAGGACGTTTTGGAGACCTCCCTGCCCTCGTCCGTGGCCTTACCTCTCACTCTCAGGCGCTCCACTTCCTCTGCCGGGATCTCTATTGCGTCCAGCAGGTCCCAGCGGTGGGTTGGGGTCAGGGAGGCCCCACCGCCAGCTCTCTCTGGGCCCAGCTCTGCCCGTCGGACCTCAATCCCTGGAAGCAGACAGACTTGACCAGTGGTGAAATCCAATTTTTTTTACTACCAGTTCTGTGGGCGTGGCTTGCTGGGCGTGGCAGGGGAAGGATGCTGCAAGATCCCCATTCCCTCCCTACTCCTCAGGGACGGATACTGCAAAATCCTCATTCCTTCCCCACGCCAGGAGAAGGATACTGCAAAATCCCCATTCCCTCCCCACTCCAGGGGGAAGGATGCTGCAAGATCCCCATTCCCTCCCCACTCCAGGGAGAAGGATACTGCAAAATCCCCATTCCTTCCCCACTCCAGGGGAAGGATACTGCAAAATCCCCATTCCCTTCCCACTCCAGGGGAAGGATACTGCAAAATCCCCATTCCCTTCCCACTCCAGGGGAAGGATACTGCAAAATCCCCATTCCTTCCCCACTCCAGGGGAAGGATACTGCAAAATCCCCATTCCTTCCCCACTCCAGGGGAAGGATACTGCAAAATCCCCATTCCCTTCCCACTCCAGGGGAAGGATACTGTAAAATCCTTATTCCCTCTCCATTCCAGGGGGAAGGATGCTGCAAGATACCCATTCCCTCCCCACTCCAGGGAGAAGGATACTGCAAAATCCCCATTCCCTCTCCATTCCAGGGGGAAGGATGCTGCAAGATACCCATTCCCTCCCCACTCCAGGGAGAAGGATACTGCAAAATCCCCATTCCCTCCCCACTCCAGGGGGAAGGATGCTGCAAGATACCCATTCCCTCCCCACTCCAGGGAGAAGGATACTGCAAAATCCCCATTCCTTCTCCATTCCAGGGGGAAGGATGCTGCAAGATACCCATTCCCTCCCCACTCCAGGGGGAAGGATGCTGCAAGATACCCATTCCCTGCCCACTCCAGGGAGAAGGATACTGCAAAATCCCCATTCCCTCTCCATTCCAGGGGGAAGGATGCTGCAAGATACCCATTCCCTCCCCACTCCAGGGAGAAGGATACTGCAAAATCTCCATTCCCTCCCCACTCCAGGGGGAAGGATGCTGCAAGATACCCATTCCCTGCCCACTCCAGGGAGAAGGATACTGCAAAATCCCCATTCCCTCTCCATTCCAGGGGGAAGGATGCTGCAAGATACCCATTCCCTCCCCACTCCAGGGAGAAGGATACTGCAAAATCTCCATTCCCTCCCCACTCCAGGGGGAAGGATGCTGCAAGATACCCATTCCCTCCCCACTCCAGGGAGAAGGATACTGCAAAATCCCCATTCCCTCTCCATTCCAGGGGGAAGGATGCTGCAAGATACCCATTCCCTCCCCACTCCAGGGAGAAGGATACTGCAAAATCCCCATTCCCTCCCCATTCCAGGGGGAAGGATGCTGCAAGATACCCATTCCCTCCCCACTCCAGGGAGAAGGATGCTGCAAGATCCCCATTCCCTCTCCATTCCAGGGGGAAGGATGCTGCAAGATACCCATTCCCTCCCCACTCCAGGGAGAAGGATACTGCAAAATCTCCATTCCCTCCCCACTCCAGGGGGAAGGATGCTGCAAGATACCCATTCCCTCCCCACTCCAGGGAGAAGGATACTGCAAAATCCCCATTCCCTCTCCATTCCAGGGGGAAGGATGCTGCAAGATACCCATTCCCTCCCCACTCCAGGGAGAAGGATACTGCAAAATCCCCATTCCCTCCCCATTCCAGGGGGAAGGATGCTGCAAGATCCCCATTCCCTCCCCACTCCAGGGAGAAGGATGCTGCAAGATCCCCATTCCCTCCCCATTCCAGGGCGAAGGATGCTGCAAGATCCCCATTCCCTCCCCACTCCTGGGGGAAGGATACTGCAAAATCTCAATTCCCTCCCTACTCCCAGGGGAAGGATACTGCAAAATCCCCATTCCCTCCCCACTCTGGGGCCAGCCCGAGATGGTATTTGCCGGTTCTCTGAACTACTCAAAATTTCTGCTACCGGTTCTGCAGAACCTGTCAGAACCTGCTCGATTTCACCCCTGGACTTGACCCTTTGGTCGTGCATGGAAGGGACCCCATAATATTTCTACACCAGGCCGCTCAAGGGCCTTGCAAAGGATCCTCTCCGTGCTGAGAAAGATAAGGGGCACCTGGCAGCTTGCAGAGAAACGGCGCCTACCTGAGTTAACTTAATTTTGAAATATTTTTTATAAGGGAGCCATGAAAAATGAACTTTTGAGCCAACACATAACCATAGGGTTCCCGAGAGGCGTGACAAGAATCGCCCTCTTGTGGCCACTGACCAAAAGAGCATCAAAAGCATCTTCCAGAGGTGTGGGACCAAGGATGAGAACAGAGTAGAATAGAATAGAACAGGGGATAGAATAAGGGATAGAATAGAATAGAATAGAATGGAATGGAATGGAATGGAATGGAGTGGAGTGGAGTGGAGTGGAGTGGAGTGGAGTGGAGTGGAGTGGAGTGGAGTAGAGTAGAGTAGAGAAGAATAGAATGGAGTGGAGTGGAGTGGAGTGGAGTAGAGTAGAGTAGAGAAGAATAGAATAGAATGGAGCGGAGCGGAGCAGAGTGGAGTAGAGTAGAGAAGAATAGAATAGAATGGAGTGGAGTGGAGTGGAGTGGAGTGGAGTGGAGTGGAGTGGAGTGGAGTGGAGTAGAGTAGAGTAGAGTAGCGTAGAGTAGAGTAGAGAAGAATAGAATAGAATGGAATGGAGCGGAGCGGAGCAGAGCGGAGTGAAGTGGAGTGGAGTGGAGTAGAGTAGAGTAGAGAAGAATAGAATAGAATGGAGTGGAGTGGAGTGGAGTGGAGTGGAGTGGAGCGGAGCGGAGCGGAGTGGAGTGGAGTGGAGTAGAGTAGAGTAGAGTAGAGAAGAATAGAATTGAGCGGAGCGGAGTGGAGTGGAGTGGAGTAGAGTAGAGTAGAGTAGAGAAGAATAGAATAGAATGGAGCGGAGCGGAGCGGAGTAGAGTAGAGTAGAGTAGAGTAGAGTAGAGTAGAGTAGAGAAGAATAGAATAGAGTGGAGTGGAGTGGAGTGGAGTGGAGTGGAGTGGAGTGGAGTGGAGTGGAGTAGAGTAGAGTAGAGAAGAATAGAATAGAATAGAATAGAATAGAATAGAATAGAATAGAATAGAATAGAGCTGAAGGGACCTTGGAGGTCTTCTAGTCCAGCCCCCTGTTTAAGCAGGACAACCTATACCATCCCAGACAACTGATTCTCTAGACCGATGATGGCGAACCTATGGCACACATGCCACAGGTGGCATGCGTAGCCATATCAGTGGGCACACAACTCAGATCCAGCGTGCATGCGTGTGGGTCTTCTGGGCCCACCAGAAGTAGGGAAACAGGCTGTTTCCTGCTTCCAGAGGGCCTGGGGAGGGGAAGGCCTGTTTTTCTTTCTCACCTGGCTCCAGGGCCTCTCTAGGAGCCTGGGGAGGGCAAAAACGGCTTTCCCCAACCCCCCTGGAGGTCCTCTGGAGGCCGAAAACAGCCCATTTGACAACTTCCGGTCCCACCGGAAGTTGTCAAACGGGCCGTTTTCGGCCTCCAGAGGACCTCCGGGGGGGTGGCGAAGGCCGTTTTTGCCCTCCCCAGGCTCCTAGAGAGGCTCTGGAGGCTGGGGACAGCAAAAAAATCGGCTGGAGACAGCAAAAAAACAAAAGTTAGAATATTTTGGACATGCAATGCGACACCCAGAAAAATACGACATCCTTCATCATGGCTTCAAAATCTAAGGAACCAGTATGGACAAAACTCAGCAGCACTTTTACATGCGGCTGTTGACAAAAACAGGTGTTATGACCCCGACTCCTGAGCCTAACAGAGGAGGAGGAGGACTCAGAAGGTGATGGGGAGGAACTGACAAGGCCTCCCTCTCCAGGACCCTCTTTTCTGGCAATGCCTCAGGTTCCATCCGAAGGCCAGGAGAAACAGCCTGGGATGTGCCAGAAGGAAGGCATATCGGAGCACCCATTGATAGGGAGCGAGGATGATGAATCCTGCCTCCAGGCAGCGTCGGAGGGAGAAGCGTGCGCAGCAACGGAAGAGGTGTGGGAGGGCCAGAGATTGAGCTGAGTCACGGAGCCACGCCCCACCAGGAATAAAAGTGGGTGGGATTGCTCTTCAGGCTTTGTGACGGACAGAGTTAAACCCTGAAAGTCACATCGTGATCTCTGAAATTCGGCTTGGATATATTTTGGACTGAACATTGACTAAACTCTTGTCTCGTGGATAATTTGTTGCTCCTGAAATGGACTGAAGATAAGTCCTCTTCTGCTTTATGGGAGTGAAAACGGTCTTGGCAAGCATTTGCTGCCAAAACCTTGGCCTGCCAGGAATTCTAATCTGTTTACCTAATAAAATATTGGCAGGCATGCTTGGTATTATGTTTGCCTGTGTGGGGAAGGGGGACAGAATATCAGGATGGCCAACACGATTGCCAACATCCGATGACGGATATGGCACAAGAAGAAGAAGAAGAAGACGCTAGATCAGAATCTCTCGACCTCTTGTCCCTTTAAGATGTGGACTTCAACTCCCACAATTCCCTTCGAGGGACAAAGGTCCTTGAATAACCCCCAGGAAAAGCTCCTTCACCCCCAAACATTTCCAAACAGATCAAGGACATGGCCCATACCAAGATGGCAGAGAGTTTGGTCTCGCTTACCCATGTTCTTACTGTGAAAGTTGACTTTCGCTCGGTCGGAGCTCAGGAGCTGATGGAGGCTGGAAGCCATCTTGTCCACGTTCTCTACCACCGTCATAGGTCCCCCAATGATCTGGAGAAGACAGGAACCACCTGAGCTTCCGTATCTCAGTTGCCAACTAGATCAAAACTCCAAGCAAAGGATAATCCTGATCGGTGGTTGGGAAGACAGCTGTCAGATCTAGGGCTGTGGAAATATCTACAGACTCCTTACATCCTGGGCAGAAATTGTTTCAACTTCTACTCTCAAAACAACGCTATAGGGCCGTGATGGCGAACCTATGGCACGCGTGCCACAGGTGGCACACGGAGCCATATCGGTGGGCACACGAGCGTTGCCCTAGCTCATCTCCGGCACGCATGCACACACCGGCCAACTAATTTTGGGGCCTTCTGGGCCCACCAGAAGTCGGGAAACAGATGATCTGTCCCCGTCCCCACACACACACAAACACAGCCAGCCGAGGGTTAAGGAAACACTTTGGAACGCACCCAGGTCTTATCTCCCACTTGGCAGCGATAGACACACCGTCTGCCAAATGCCTTTATTTTCACAAACAGAAAGATAAGGTACTTAACGTACAAAAAAGTCCAAGCAGAAATAATATTCCTCCCAGCAGTTCCGGACGAGGCTTTAGTGACTATCCAAGGTTTACTTTTGTTCGTCACAAGGATCCCTGACCACTACCCTCTATTATATAGTCTCTGGGATGTGGTCCAGTGACTCAGTTCTAATCCCTAGCATGCCTCCTAAACTGCTGCAATCGTTTATCACGCCTTCGGAGGCGTGCGTCCAGGAATGATGTTTCTTCGTCACTCTGATCCGAACCAGCTGTCTCCCTGCTGATCTCCTCTCCCTCGGCCGGCACCTGAGACAATGCCAGAGGGGAGGGGCCTGGAGAGGGAGGCCTGGCTGACTCCTCTTCCTCATGCTCGGAGCTTTCTTCCTCCGATGGGACAGGCTCAGAGGGCGGGGCCACAACAACAGAGGTGTGGGGTGGGGAAGGCTGTTTTTGCCCTCCCCAGGCTCCTAGAAAGGCTCTGGAGCCTGGGGAAAGGCGAAAAACAGGCCTACTGGGCCCACCATGCCATCGTGTGCTGAAAGCATGGGGAGCATGGGGGGTTGCACACACATGCGCGGCGGAGTGGGGTGAATTGAATTATGGGTGTGGGTATGCATGCGCGCGACCCCCCCTCCCCTCTGCTTTTGGCACACAATGGCAAAAGGGTTAGCCATCACTGCTATAGGACACTACACACCAGACACAACTAGACACAAGGACAGTTTTTTCCCGAACGCCATCACTCTGCTAAACAACTAATTCCCACAAAACTATCAAACTCTTTACTAAGACTGGATTAGTATTCTTCTTTTCATCCTTCTTATCACCTTTCTCCTTTCCTACCTATGGCTATAACCCTGTGGCTTGTATCGTTACGATTTATATTGTTTTATTTACTTTCCGAGTATGGTTTTGATTGCTGATTTAGTATCCTGTGACTATCCCTAAGTGTTTTATCTTATGATTCACGATGAATGTATTTTTATGATGACTAGGATCATGATTTATCACTTCTATGTTTTATGTACACTGAGAGCTTATGCACCGAAGACAAATTCCTTGTGTGTCCAATTACACTTGGCCAATAAAGAATTCTATTCTATTCTATTCTATTCTTGTTTCATTGCATATTCTATTCTACTCCACTCCACTCCACTCCATTCCAAATCTTATTCTATTCTATTCTATTCTATTCTATTCTATTCTTGTTTCATTGCATATTCTATTCTACTCCACTCCACTCCACTCCATTCCAAATCTTATTCTATTCTATTCTATTCTATTCTATTCTATTCTATTCTATTCTATTCTATTCTATTCTTGTTTCATTGCATATTCTATTCTACTCCACTCCACTCCACTCCATTCCAAATCTTATTCTATTCTATTCTATTCTATTCTATTCTATTCTATTCTATTCTATTCTATTCTATTCTTGTTTCATTGCATATTCTATTCTACTCCACTCCACTCCACTCCATTCCAAATCTTATTCTATTCTATTCTATTCTATTCTATTCTATTCTATTCTATTCTATTCTATTCTATTCTTGTTTCATTGCATATTCTATTCTACTCCACTCCACTCCACTCCATTCCAAATCTTATTCTATTCTATTCTATTCTATTCTATTCTATTCTTGTTTCATTGCATATTCTATTCTACTCCACTCCACTCCACTCCATTCCAAATCTTATTCTATTCTATTCTATTCTATTCTATTCTATTCTATTCTATTCTTGTTTCATTGCATATTCTATTCTACTCCACTCCACTCCACTCCATTCCAAATCTTATTCTATTCTATTCTATTCTATTCTATTCTATTCTTGTTTCATTGCATATTCTATTTTACTCCACTCCACTCCATTCCAAATCTTATTCTATTCTATTCTATTCTATTCTATTCTTGTTTCATTGCATATTCTATTCTACTCCACTCCACTCCACTCCATTCCAAATCTTATTCTATTCTATTCTATTCTATTCTATTCTATTCTATTCTTGTTTCATTGCATATTCTATTCTACTCCACTCCACTCCACTCCATTCCAAATCTTATTCTATTCTATTCTATTCTATTCTATTCTATTCTATTCTATTCTTGTTTCATTGCATATTCTATTCTACTCCACTCCACTCCATTCCAAATCTTATTCTATTCTATTCTATTCTATTCTATTCTATTCTATTCTATTCCATTCCATTCCATTCCATTCTTCTATTCTATTCTATTCTATTCTATTCTATTCTATTCTATTCTATTCTATTCTATTCTATTCTATTCTATTCCATTCTATTCCATTCCATTCCATTCCATTCCATTCCAAATCTTATTCTATTCTATTCTAATTCTATTCTATTCTATTCTATTCTATTTATTCTATTCTTGTAATCTACTTTATTCTGTAACCTGTTCTGTGTTGTGTTGTGTTCCGTTCCATCCCATCCCATCCTATTCAATTCTATTCTAGTAGACTAGATGCTCTCAAAGACCCTCCCTCAACACTGTTACTTTTACCGGCTTGATCTCAGACCAATCGTCTGTCTTCTCCTCCTCCAGGAGCCTCCCTGTAACCTGCACATAATGTTGGCCCAGCTCTTCCAGTGCTGCCAGTTGTCCCGGTTCTTCCACTTCTACATCTGACACCTCTTTCAAAAGCTGGAAGACACCCAGGAGAGAAGAGGCGTCCAGAGGTGGAGGTTGGGCTTCGGACAGGATCCTCTCCACGACCCCTAATCTATTTGCGGCGGCTGAAACAGTCACACTTTGGACATCTGCCTGGAAGACGTTCTCAGGAATCTGCAGAAGAAGAACGGGGCTGGAGTTAGAGAAGGACGTTGGGCAAGCTTTTGAATAGAATGAACGAGCTGGAAGGGACTTTGGAGGTCTTCTAGTCCAGCCCCCTGCTTAAGCCAGAGAACCTACCCTGTTTCCCTGAAAATAAGACCCAACCGGAAAATAAATCCTAGCATGATTTTTCAGGATGCTCGTAATATAAGTCCTACCCCAAAAATAAGCCCCAGTTAAAATTGTCAGCCAGATGGATGCCTTTAGTATCGTATTTCGCCCTAAAATAAGACCCAATCAGAAAATAAGTCCTAGTATGATTTTTCAGGATGCTCGTAATATAAACCCTACCCCAAAAATAAGCCCCAGTTAAGATTATCAGCCAGATGGATGCCTTTAGTACCATATTTCCCCCTAAAATAAGACCCAATCAGAAAATAAGTCCTAGCGTGATTTTTCAGGATGCTCGTAATATAAACCCTACCCCAAAAATAAGCCCCAGTTAAGATTGTCAGCCAGATGGATGCCTTTAGTACCGTATTTCCCCCTAAAATAAGACCCAATCAGAAAATAAGTCCTAGCGTGGTTTTTCAGGATGCTCGTAATATAAACCCTACCCCCAAAATAAGCCCCAGTTAAGATTGTCAGCCAGATGGATGCATTTAGTACCATATTTCCCCCTAAAATAAGACCCAATCAGAAAGTAAGTCCTAGCGTGGTTTTTCAGGATGCTCGTAATTTAAGCCCTACCCCCAAAATAAGCCCCAGTTAAGATTGTCAGCCAGATGGATGCCTTTAGTACCGTATTTCCCCCTAAAATAAGACCCAGTCAGAAAATAAGCTCTAGCGTGATTTTTCAGGATGCTCGTAATATAAACCCTACCCCCAAAATAAGCCCCAGTTAAGATTATCAGCCAGATGGATGCATTTAGTACCCGTATTTCCCCCAAAATAAGACCTAACCAGAAAATAAGCCCTAATGCATTTTTTTTCAGCAAAAATAAGACCCGGTCTTATAAGATAGTGACTATCAAGGCTCTAGAGTCTAGACTCTTCTTAAAAACATCCAGTGATGGAGCGCCTATGATTTCTGGTGGCAAGCTGTTTCACTGGTTAATTGTCCTCCCCAGTGGTGAGTTTCAAATTTTTTTACTACCGGTTCTGTGGGTGTGGTTTGGTGGGCATGGCAGGGCAAGGGTACTGTAAAATCTCCGTTCCCACCCCACTTCAGGAGAAGGATACTGCAAAATCTCCATTCCCTCCCCAATCCAGGGGAAGGTTACTGCAAAATCCCCATTTCCTCCTGATCAGCTGGAACTTGGAAGGCAGAGAATAGATGGGCTCGGGGCCAGTCAGAATTTTTACTACTGGTTCTCTGAACTACTCAAAATTTCCGCTACCGGTTCTCCAGAACTGGTCAGAACCTGTTGAAACCCCACTCTGATCCTCCCTGTTAGGAAGTTTCTCCTTAATTCCAGGTTGCTTCTCTCGTTGACCAGTTTCCAACCATTGTCTCTTGTCCTGCCTTCTGGTGCTTTGGAGAATCATTTGACCCCCTCTTCTTTGGGGCAGCCCCTCAACTACTGGAATCCTGCTATCGTGTCACCCCTAATTCTTCTTTTCTTTAGACTAGCTAACCCCAAATCCTGCAGCCTGATAGCGACATGAGGAATGGGTATTATAAGCTACATAAGGAATGGGTAATCGACCTGAAGGAGGACCTCAGAATGGTCTTCTTGAACATAAATTTTTGGCCTGACAGGAGAACATGCAAAGCACCATAGAGACGGTTACTGAATCCTTCCTCTTGCGCCAACGGTATGATCTCTGTCCCTCTTCTGCTGACCTGTCTGTATTCTTGATACCAGACTTTTGAGTTCACTGTCTCAGTCTACACCTTCCTCAGAAGGTAGGTTGGGAGGCCAAGGAATTCTACAGATCCTACAAGAAGGATCACTTGAGGAACCCAGATGCTTCCTGGCTTCAGGACTAGGGAAATGGGTGATCTGGTTGGAGAGGACATGCTTCAGATAGACCTCGGGATCAATCCCCAGGAATCTAAGCGAGGTCGCCTCTAGCTTAGACCTAGGCTTCCTGAGAAAGCATAAATCACAATCTTAGTCCCCAAAGAACCTCTTTTATTGAGGCGGCTGTGAATTATGGTCATTCACAGCCCGTATCGATTCACAAACAGCCTGTGAAGATTCCAACAGATGTCTGCTCGAGTTGACACAGTCTTCCAGGATAATGTTGATAAGCACCCATCTTTATCTCCCTTGAAACGCTGCCAGAGACCTAATTGTCAATTAGTTTTGCAAGGCCAAACGAAGCACAGAATCAAACGGAGCTTCTCAGAGCTTGAATTGACTATATGAACTAATTGCTTCCTGCAAAGGCTCACCTCCGTTTGCTCCTCTTTTCTGTCTTATGGGAGAGGGCCAATCATCTCCAAGCCTTACTCCTGAGTCGCCCTTTTTTTCCCTTAATTATTCTTGCCTTCTGGCAGCTCTGCACATTTGCACACTGAGAACAGGCTCCTGCTGTTCTTCTGCCTCGCTGATGTCAGATTCTGGAGGTTCCGGAGGCAGCACATAACTATCAGATGGCCCTGGCCCTCTCTCTGCCTCCGACGCAGAGCCCTCGTCTGACCCTTCCCCAGATTCCAGGACTGGCCCACGTTCCTCCCCAACCTCCTCACTGTCCGAATCTGGCGGGCCACAACAGCCCCGTAGTTGATCTCTTAGACTTACCACTGTCGTATTCGCCTGGGCGTTCACACGAGCGATGAACGGCGGGACAGGTTCCGACTGGGTTTTCTTCAGCTGGAAGTAAAGATCTGGACGGGGTGAAAACACAGAGAGACATGGAACTTTCCTTGGTGCCCAGCTATTTTCATTCTTGCTTTGATTTCTCATTTTCCCTTCCAGGTCTTCATTTTATATACATTAAGGTCAGGGGCAGATTCCCAATCCCGCCGCTACTGGTTCGGGCGAACCGGTGCGAACCGGTAGCAACCCACCAATGGTTAAGGTATATTTCTAGGAAGGGACGATTGGTCCAAGCTCATCCTGGGTCTCAATAGAGGTAGTCCTTGTCTTACGGCACTGGTTCTCTTAACAACCATGGCAGGTGCTTATTGACCGCCGCAGAAAAGGTCATAAAATCAGATTGGTCACATCTTTACAATGTAATGATTTACGACAATGTGATGGCTAGACACCATGATGGTTGTAAACAGAGAACTAACTGCTTCTGGTGGTTTTGAACTCAGATCTTCTTAAAGGTAAAGGTAAAGGTTTCCCTTGCACATATGTGCTAGTTGTTCCGGACTCTAGGGGGCGATGCTCATCTCCATTTCAAAGCCAAAGAGCCAGCGCTGTCTGGAGACGTCTCCGTGGTCATGTGGCCAGCATGACTCAACGCCAAAGGCGCACGGAACACTGTTCCCTTCCCACCAAAGGTGGTTCCTATTTTTCTACTTGCATTTTTTTACGTGCTTTCGAACTGCTAGGTTGGCAGAAGCTGGGACAAGTCACGGGAGCTCATCCCGTTATGCGGCGCTCGGGATTCGAACCGCTGAACTGCTGACCATTCAATCAAGAAGTTCAGCATCTTAACCACTGGGCCACCGTGTTCTCTTAGCCATAAATTTGGTTAAGCTTAAGATCTTCTTAAACTTAACCAAACAACCCAACCCCACGGACTGTGTTCCTGAGAAGGTGGAGCCCCCTCCCCCCCCCCCGCATCAAACTGACCTACCTTTTCTGTAGCGACAGACAAAAGGTAGCATCGTGGAGCAGGGACTGTGTTGGCTTCCATGGTTAACTGTGAAAACACGACATTCTTCTATGGGGACTGTGGAGGCATAAGAGACACCTGATAAGATCAACCGAAAACCCATCAAAGGATCTTATCATAATCCAACCAACAATAACACACTTGATGAGCTTCTCGGCTTATCTCAAGCACTTTCTCCTGGTGGGCCACGCCCATTCCGTCCTATTGGCTGTGCTGCTGTGACAGTAACTCTGAGAGGGATCTGGGAGTCTTAGTGGACAATTAAATATGAGCCAGCTGTGTGCAGCAGAAGCCAAAAAAGCCAATGCAATCCTAAATTGCATGAACAGAGAGATACAATCAAGATCAAGGGAGGTACTAATATAACTCTATAAAGCCTTAGTAAGGCCACACCTAGAATCCTGCATCCAGTTTTGGTCACCATGATGTAAAAAAGAGGTTGAGACTCTAGAAAGAGTGCAGAGAAGAGCAACCAAGAGGATTAGGGGAATGGAGGCTCAAACATACGATGAACGGTTGCAGGAACTGGGCCTGGCTAGTCTAGAGAAGAGAAGGACCAGGGGAGACAGGAGAGCCATCTTTCAATATTTGAGGGCTGACACAGAGAGGAGGAAGGGGGTCAAGCTATTCTCCAAAGCACCCGAAGGCCAGACAAGAAATAATGGATGGAAACTGATCAAGGAGAGATTCAACCTGGAAATAAGGAGACATTTTCTGACAGAGAGAGCAATCAACCCATGGAACAGAAGTTGCCTTCAGAGGTTGTGGGAGCTTCATCCCTGGAGGCTTCCAAGAAGAGACTGGACTGCCATCTGTCAGAAATGGTGCAGGGTCTCCTGCTTGGGCAGGGGGTTGGACTAGATGACCTACAAGATCCCTTCCAACTCTGTTAATCTGAATCTATCTAAGATGATCAAAGACCTGGACGCTAAAACATATGATGAACGGTTGCAGGAACTGGGCCTGGCTAGTCTAGTGAAGAGAAGGACCAGGGGAGACAGGAAAGCATCTTCCAATATTTGAGGGGCTGCCACAGAGAGGAGGGGGTTGAGCTATTTTCCAAAGCAGCTGAAGGCCAGACAAGGAATAACGGATGCAAACTGAGCAAGGAGAGATTCAACTTGGAAATAAGGAGGAATTTTCTGACCGGGAGAACAATCAACCCATGGAACAGAAGTTGCCTTCAGAAGTTGTGGGAGCTTCATCACTGGAAACCTTCAAGAAGAGACTGGACTGCCCTCTGTCGGAAATGGTGTAGGGTCTTCTACTTGAGCGGGGAGTGGGGTTAAACTAGATGGCGTACAAGATCCTTTCCAACTCCATTATCCTATCGCAGAATGTTTACAAGCATTTTCTTTGCATGCTAATGATGGAAACGGAGAGATCCCAGGCGGAAGTGCTTAATGGCAGCCAAGGAAATCTCTCGGGAGGCAAACTCTGGCGTGCGTGAGTGAATTGCCATGTTTTGTGACACCACACGCACGCGCGGACAGCACATGCTCATTTCCGGTGCTGGGTTAACCCGTTGTAACAGTACGTGAAGCCCACTTCTGCTCTCCACGGACCAATTTATGCAAAGCAGCGCACAACTCAATGGGTTTCAAACGGGTAACTCTTGGCAGCTAGTAGCGTTGACCCTCCCAAGGGAGACTCACCTGGGCAGGTGAGTTTCACCGTGGCCTCTTGAACGCTTGTTTCCACTTCCAAGATGTCGTCCCTCCAGTCAAAGATGAGACCCTCTCTGATGGACACGCAGGAGCGGATCTTTTCCACCTGCTCTTGGCTGAGGGACCTCCCCCAAACTTGCAGGTCAGTGAGGTTCCCACTGAAGGATTCTTTCTCCTTGAAAGCGCCTCCCAAGGAGTCCTGGTCTTGACCGATGATGAACATCCCGTGGCCATCAATGGCTCGAGAAGGTGCAAGTCCAGAGGCCGAGGCCTTCTGCTTCCCATCAGCATAGATGACCCACGTGCCGTTGGATTGTTGCCACGTGACGCAGAAGTGGTGCCAACCCGTGTCGGTGCGGAAGACCGGCAGGTAAGGGGAGTGATGGCCATGGAGGATGATGGCAAACTTGACGAATTGGTCCTTGTCGACGATGCCACGTAGCTGGAATTCATTGGTGAAGGCCGGGACCGCATAGGAGAAGACGGTCGAGACCTCGGTGGCCGTGGGGTCCCACTGGACGTGGGCGCATGCACTTACTGCGGCCATTGCCGGGAAGTCAGCCAGGACCTTCACAAACTTGGTGTCTGTTTTATTCCCGAATATCAGGATGGAGGGCGAGTGGACCCCTGGAGAGAATTCGTGCAAAAATGAAGGTTAGGAGCTTATTCGGGGAAGGAGGCCCACAGAAGGATAAAAACTAAAAAGAAAGGGAGAGGAGAAGAAAAGGGAGAAGCAAGAGGAGGAGGAGGAAGAGAAGGAGGGGGAAGAGGAATGGTGGGGAAGGAGAAGAAATAGTGGAAAGAAAAGATAGGTGAAGGTGAAGAAGGAGGAGGAAAAGGAAAGGATAGCTGAGAAGGAGGAGATGAAGGAGAAAAAGAGAAGGAGAAAGATTGAAAGAGGAGGAGCAGGAGAGAAGGAGAGAAGGAGAAGGAAGAAAGGATAGATTAAAAGAAGGAAAGGAGGAGGAGGAGGAATGGTAGTGAAGGAGAAGAAGTAGTAGAAAGGGGGAGAAAGAGAAGAGAGACGAAGGTGGAGGAGGAGGAGAAGGAAAGGATAGCTGAGAAGGAGGAGATGAAGGGGAAAAAGAGAAGGAGAAAGATTGAAAGAGGAGGAGCAGGAGAGAAGGAGAGAAAGAGAAGGAAGAAAGGACAGATAAAAAGAAGGAAAGGCGGAGGAGGAGAAATGGTAGTGAAGGAGAAGAAGTAGTAGAAAGGGGGAGAAAGAGAAGAGAGACGAAGGTGGAGGAGGAGGAGAAGGAAAGGATAGCTGAGAAGGAGGAGATGAAGGGGAAAAAGAGAAGGAGAAAGATTGAAAGAGGAGGAGCAGGAGAGAAGGAGAGAAAGAGAAGGAAGAAAGGACAGATAAAAAGAAGGAAAGGCGGAGGAGGAGAAATGGTAGTGAAGGAGAAGAAGTAGTAGAAAGGGGGAGAAAGAGAAGAGAGACGAAGGTGGAGGAGGAGGAGAAGGAAAGGATAGCTGAGAAGGAGGAGATGAAGGAGAAAAAGAGAAGGAGAAAAATTGAAAGAGGAGGAGCAGGAGAGAAGGAGAGAAAGAGAAGGAAGAAAGGATAGATAAAAAGAAGGAAAGGAGGAGGAGAAATGGTAGTGAAGGAGAAGAAGTAGTAGAAAGGGGGAGAAAGAGAAGAGAGACGAAGGTGAAGGAGGAAGAGAAGAAGAAGGAAAGGATAGCTGAGAAGGAGGAGATGAAGGAGAAAAAGAGAAGGAGAAAGATTGAAAGAGGAGGAGCAGGAGAGAAGGAGAGAAAGAGAAGGAAGAAAGGATAGATAAAAAGAAGGAAAGGAAGAGGAGGAGGAATGGTGGTGAAGGAGAAGAAGTAGTAGAAAGGGGGAGAAAGAGAAGAGAGACGAAGGTGGAGGAGGAGAAGGAAGGAGAAGATAGATGAGAAGGAGGAGATGAAGCAGAAGGAGAAAGAGTGAAGGAGGAGAAGCAGGAGAGAAGGAGAAGGAAGAAAGGATAGATGAGAAGAAGGAAAAGGAAAAAAGGAGGAGAAAGATAAGAAGGAGGAGAAGGAGAAGGAGAAGGAGAAGATACCGGTACTACTGCTCAGAAACGGTGAGGTCTCTTGAACCAGTTTTCATAAGTAATCAGCTCCGACTCCAAGAACCATTAAGGCCAGATCCCTTCCAGAACTATTGGCTTACAGTCCTCTCCCTCCCTCTGCCACACTCCTCTCACCTAGGTTATGGTGAGAATTAAATCCAAGGGACCACACCTACCATCTCAGGACCTCTCTCGGTCACCACTGGCCACCCCAAAGTCGCAGCTCATGGATGGGGCTGTTCTACTCACGTCTTTGCTTCACCTTCCGCTGCAAGAGTTCCTCGTCGTCTAACCAGACGGTGGTTTGAAGCCGGTGGGAGAGGTTTCGGCCCAAAGAGGACAGCTCATCCACCCAGCTCTCCGAGGGCAACTGAGCAAAACGCTGCTGGCAGTAGACATTGGCGTGCCACCAATCGAGCAGATCGGACACATACTCGTAGACCGCTGTTGGGGTCTCCATCACCAGAGGGAAGGGACCGGAACCTGGAGAGAAAAATCAACCAGGAAGAAGTGGGGTTAAAGGAGGTGTCCCAAACTCTGAAGCCATGACAACCAGTTGCACATTGGAATGAGTAGCAAGGAGGAGGAGGAGAAGGAGAAAGAGAAGAAGAAGAAGAAGAAGAAGAAGAAGAAGAAGAAGAAGAAGAAGAAGAAGAAGAAGAAGAAGAAGAAGCAGCGGAGGAAGAGGAGGAGGAGAAGGAAGAAGAAGAAGAAGAGAGAAAGAAGGAGGAAAAAAGGAATGATGATGACGATGGAGAAGGAGAAGGGGTGATGATGGTGTGGTGGACATGGACATGGAGGAGAAGGAGGAGGAGGAGGAGGAGGAGGAGGAGGAGGAGAAGAAGAAGAAGATGAAGAAGAAGAAGAAGAAGAAGGAGAAGAAGAAGAAGAAGAAGAAGAAGAAGAAGAAGAAGAAGAAGAAGAAGAAGAAGAAGAAGAAGAAGCAGCAGCGGAGGAAGAGGAGGAGGAGAAGGAAGAAGAAGAAGAAGAGAGAAAGAAGGAGGAAAAAAGGAATGATGACGATGGAGAAGGCGAAGGGGTGATGATGGTGTGGTGGACATGGACATGGACATGGAGGAGAAGGAAAAGAAGAAGAAGAGGAGGAAGAGGAGGAGGAGAAGGAGGAGAAGAAAGAAGAAGAAGAAGAGAGAGAAGAAGGAGGAGGAAAAAGAGGAATGATGATAATGATGGAGAAGGAGATGGGGTGATGATGGTGTGGTGGACATGGACATGGAGGAGAAGGAGGAGGAGGAGGAGGAGGAGGAGGAGAAGAAGAAGAAGAAGAAGAAGAAGAAGAAGAAGAAGAAGAAGAAGAAGAAGAAGAAGCAGCGGAGGAAGAGGAGGAGGAGAAGGAAGAAGAAGAAGAAGAGAGAAAGAAGGAGGAAAAAAGGAATGATGATGACGATGGAGAAGGCGAAGGGGTGATGATGGTGTGGTGGACATGGACATGGAAGAGAAGGAGAAGAAGAAAGAGAAGAAGAAGAAGAGGAGGAGGCAGAGGAGAAGGAAGAAGGAAGAAGAAGAGAGAGAGAAAGAAGAAGGAGGAGGAAAAAGAGGAATGATGATGATGATGGAGAAGGAGAAGAGGTGATGATGGTGTGGTGGACATGGACATGGAAGAGAAGGAGAAGAAGAAAGAGAAGAAGAAGAAGAGGAGGAGGCAGAGGAGAAGGAAGAAGAAGAAGAGAGAGAGAAGAAGGAGGCGGAAAAAGAGGAATGATGATGATGGAGAAGGAGAAGGGGTGATGATGGTGTGATGGACATGGACATGGACATAGAGAAGAAGAAGAAGAGAGAGAGAAGTAGCAGAGGGAGAAAGAGGAATGATGATGACAATGGAGGAGAAGGCATGATGATGGTCTGGTGGACATAGAGATGGAGTAGAAGAAGAGAGAAGAAGCAGGTGGAGAAAGAGGAATGATGATGATGGAGAAGGAGAAGGGATGATGGTGGTGTGATGGACATGGACATGGAGAAGAAGAAGGAAAATGGGACATTATCTTCTTGCTTCTTGAGAGAGCCCCAAATGTCCCTACTTCCTGGGTCCCCTTCTCATTAATTGCCTCTGAGCCTGGGGGCAACACCAGAGGTGGGATTCAGCAGGTTCTGACCAGTTCTGGAGAACCGGTAACGGAAATTTTGAGTAGTTCAGAGAACCGGCAAATACCACCTCTGACTGGCCCCGCCCCCGTCTATTCTCTGCCTCCTGAGTCCCAGCTGATCGGGAGGAAATGGGGATTTTGCAGTAACCTTCCCTTGAAGTTGGATGGGAATGGAGATTTTATGGTATCCTTCCCCTGCCACGCCCAACAAGCCACGCCCACCAAGACATGACACGCCCACCAAGCCACGCCCCCCAGAACCGCTAGTAAAAAAAATTGAAACTCACCACTGGGCAACACCCCCACTTTTATCACCTCCCAAAAGAAGTTTTTTAAAAGCCATGCCTTTGCACCCCCCCCCACCAACAGCCATGGTGGAGAAGGAAAGAGAGAAGGACAGGTAAAATCTTCTCTAAAACCTACTGCGGGCTTTTTTCCCTCGGGGATTATTCCGTCTTCGGAGCACAAAATAACAACTGGCAGGACTCCCGAAGGAAGAGCTGACCAAATCTTTGGTTGTTTTGGGAGTTTTTTCACCAATCCCCCAAAGATCGGAGTGGGGGCGGTGAGCTTAAACCGTTTGCAAGTCAAGAGAAGACTGGCATTTATGGAAATGCGTCAGAGGAGACCAGGAGACACAGACAGGGATGGGATTCGACCGGTTCGAGCGAATCGGTAGCTCCGACGATCAGCTGGGAGCGAAGCGCGCAATCACCGAACCGGTAGGATCCCACCCCTGGCCACAGACCTTTCGTTACGTGGTTTTCGGCAGGTATGGTGAAGGCCAGCGTCTTCCTCCAGGGAAGGGCGACCTGGGAAAAAAAAATAATCGAGTTTTGAGCCCACCCTCTGCAAAAGGAACCCCCCCACCCCTTCCTCTGGTGTTGCAAAATGCAAGTTCCCCAAATTCTGGATTTTTCCCAGCCTCTAAAAGAGGAAGAAGACTGCCTTTTAAATATTATTCAGGGACCAAGAAAATGATTAGCACAACTGGATGTTGCCTAATGGACAAGGAAGGGCCTCTGAGCATGCACAAAGTGTTTTTCAAGATCTTTCTCCAGGAAGGGGCCTCTGAGCATGTGCAAAGTGTTTTTCAAGACATTTCTTTCTCCAGGAAGGGGCCTCTGAGCATGTGCAAAGTGTTTTTCAAGATCTTTCTCCAGGAAGGGGCCTCTGAGCATGTGCAAAGTGTTTTTCAAGGCCTTTCTCCAGGAAGGGGCCTCTGAGCTTGCGCAAAGTGTTTTTCAAGATCTTTCTCCAGGAAGGGGTCTCTGAGCTTGCGCAAAGTGTTTTTCAAGACTTTTCTACAGGAAGGGGCCTCTGAGCATGTGCAAAGTGTTTTTCAAGGCCTTTCTCCAGGAAGGGGCCTCTGAGCTTGCGCAAAGTGTTTTTCAAGATCTTTCTCCAGGAAGGGGCCTCTGAGCATGTGCAAAGTGTTTTTCAAGGCCTTTCTCCAGGAAGGGGCCTCTGAGGATATGCAAAGTGTTTTTCAAGGTCTTTCTCCAGGAAGGGGCCTCTGAGCATGTGCGAAGTGTTTTTCAAGACCTTTCTTTCTCAGGAAGGGGCCTCTGAGCTTGCGCAAAGTGTTTTTCAAGGTCTTTCTCCATAGCCACAGCTACCATCCTTTGGCCAAAATCTATACAAAACTCAAACCACCATTTTAGCCGTAGGAAGTTTGTTCGGAATTAAGAATCTTTAGTCAACTCTGGGGGTTGCTTAAGAGTTTTGAGAACCAGTGGCATCTCTTCAAAACCGTTCCTTGTCCTCTAGGAAAAGCCACAGTATTGAATTAAAGGTTGTGGTTGATTTTTAAAAAAAATACCATTAAAATTCTGGACCATCAGAAGTGTGGAAAATACGTACATGTTAGTTTAGTTTAGTTTAGTTTAGTTTAGTTTAGTTTAGTTTAGTTTAGTTTAATGTGATTTGTATGCCGCCCTATCTCCAATGGACTCAGGGCGGTTCACAACAATAAAATGCACAATTGCACGTTAAAACAATATAAAATTAAAAGTCCAAATTAAAACAATTTAGTTTTAGTTTTAGTTGCCCTCGCTAATTGCACTTCAACCCCAATGGACCATCATCAGCAAGGAAACACCTTCAAGACAGTCATGGGGTCATCAGTTCTTGTCCATCCCAACTCTACCAATGCTATCAATCAGAATAGAGCTGGAAGGGACCTTGGAGGTCTTCTAGTCCAGCCCTCTGCTCAAGCAGGAGACCCTATAATATCATTTCAGACAAGTGGCTGCCCAGTCTCTTCTTAAAAACCTCCGGTGATGGAGCATTCACAACTTCTGGTGGCAAGTTGTTCCACTGGTTAATTGTCCTCACTGTTAGGAAGTTTCTCCTCAATTCCAGGTTGCTTCTCTCCTTGATTCGTTTCCATCCATTGTTTCTTGTCTTGCCTTCTGGGGTGCTTTGGAAAATAAATTGATCCCCTTCTTCTTTGTGGCAGCCCCTCAAATATTGGAATACTGTTATCATGTCCCCCACTGGTCCTCCTTTTCTCTAGACTGGCCAAACCCAAATCCTGCAATTGTTCTTCATATGTTTTAGTCTCCGGGCCTTTGATCATCTTAGTTGCTCTTCTTTGCACTTTTTCCAAAGTCTCAACATCTTTTTTCGTAATGTGGTGACCCAAATTGGATGCGGTATTCCAAGGGAGGCCTTACTAAGGATATTTACTCTGATGATGGACTTTTGGGATGCTGGAAGGGCGAGACCACCCGGAACCAGGGGTGAAATCCAGCAGGTTCTCACAGGTTCTGGAGAACCAGTAGCAGAAATTTTGAGCAGTTTGGAGAACCAGCAAATACCACCTTTGGCTGGTCCGAGAGTGGGGTGGGAATGGAGATTTTGCAGTATCCTTCCCCTGCCACGCTCACCAAGCCACGCCCACCAAGCCACACCACACCCACCAAGCCACGCCTACAGAACCGGTAGTAAAAAAATTTGGATTTCACCACTGCCCAGAACCCACCCAGAATCAAGTACAAGGGAGGTACTAATACCACTCTACAAAGCCTTAGTAAGACCACACCTAGAGTCCTGCATCCAGTTTTGTTCACCACACTATAAAAAAGAGGCTGAGACTCTAGAAAGAGTGCAGAGAAGAGCAACCAGGATGATGAGGGGACTGGAGGCTAAAACATACGATGAACGGTTGCAGGAACTGGGCCTGGCTAGTCTAGTGAAGAGAAGGACCAGGGGAGACAGGAGAGCATCTTCTATTATTTGAGGGGCTGCCCCAGAGAGGAGGAAGGGGGTCAAGCTATTTTCCAAAGCACCTGAAGGCCAGACAAGGAACAATGGATGGAAACTGAATAAGGAGAGATTCAACCTGGAAATAAGGAGACAGTGAGAACAACCAACCCCTAGAACAGAAGTTGCCTTCAGAAGTTGTGGGAGCTTCATCACGGGAGGCTTCCAAGAAGAGACTGGACTGCCATCTGTCAGAAATGGTGTAGTGTCTCCTGCTTGGGCAGGGGGTTGGACTAGATGACCTCCAAGGTCCCTTCCAACTCTGTTAATCTGGAGGCTACTAACCTGGAACCCACCCCAAAGTGGAGACGGCAAAGACCCCCGACAAACCAAGGAGGTCCCGCCTCTTTGGAAAGCGCCAAACTCACCAAGAAGCTGAGCAGAATCCCGGCTCCGCAACAGCCCAGCCAAACACCCCGAGGGGAAAGAGCCATCTCTGGCCACGAGAAGAGAAAGCTGCCTCTTTCCAAAGGGACCAGGATGAGTCCAGCAGCGCTGACCTCCTAGTCGGTGGGCCGCTTTATCTGTGGTGGTAGTGGGGAGAAGAGAGCCAAGGCAGTCAGCCAGTTCTAAGGCCAGGAAAGGGGCTCCAGACCCCGGGTTCGAATCCCTAGTACAGGTCTCCTGTATGAGCAGGGGGTTGGACTCGATGACCTCCAAAGTCCCTTCCAACTCTTGTTACTGTTATCCCTAAGCTGGCATGCTCAAGGGCCTTTCCATACTCATGGGCCCTCCGGCTAATGCTTTGCCTTCTTCCACCCTTCTGCGCCCGGAGAGCTGGGGTCGTCGCTTATCCCCCCACCCCCACCCCTATCGTGGAGACCCACCCAGCCACCTACCAGCCTTATGGGCGAACCCCCGAAACCGACGGAGTGATGGAGATGCTGCGGGCAACCTCTCCAAAAGCGCAAAAGTCTTTCCAAGCGCCCCGGGGCTGAGATGGGAATGGGTTCCGAGTCCGACCTCCCTCCTCCGCACGGGAGATCTCGTCTCTCCGGGCAGCCGAAGCTTCGAGAAGGCCCCCCACCCAACCAGCCGTCAAACCTCGCGCCCCGCCGTCGAAGGAAGGGGAACCAAGCGACCGACCGATCGACCGACGCGCCCAGGGCGCACGCTTGCAGAGTCCCGCCGTCGGTTCTCCAAGGGCGAAAAGAGGGAGCCGTCTGAAGGATCAACGCCCCAAGGCTTGGGGGTCCGGTGGGCTCGGCTGGAGCATCGCGGCGGGCGGCGTCTCCCGGTGGGCGAGAGGAAACGGTGGGGACGCGCCCCCTCCTCCACGCGAGAGCCGGCCAGCTCTTCTCTTCCTCGCCTCCTCCTCCTCCTCCTCCTCTCCTCCTCCTCCGCACCCCTCTTCCCGGCAGCCTAGCCAAAGGAGAGCCGGGAGAGGCGAGGGCACAAAAGGTTTTTCCCCCCTCCCTCCCTCCCTCCCTCCTGGGCAAGGGCCCAAGCTGGGAGGGGTCGCCCCTGGTGTGATTCACTGGCAGGGAAAATAGCAGCCCGTTCCCAGGCTTTGTACAGTAGCGGCCAAAATTGTGGAAACCTTTTTTTTGCGGGGGGTGTGTGTGTATTTTTGAGGTTTGATGGTTAATAACACCACTTTATTTATTTTTTTTGGGGAGGTTCAAGATAATCCTATTCCACTGCTGGAATAGCCCAGACCTTCACCCAATTGAATATCTATGGAGCTGACTAAAGAAACTTGTTAGTGGGAAGGAAGGAAGGAATAGGGGGAGGGAGGGAGGGAGGAAGGAAGGAAGGAATAGAGGGAGGGAGGGAAGGAAGGAATAGAGGGAGGGAGGAAGGAAGGAAGGAAGGGAGGAAGGAAGGGAGGAAGGGAGGGAGGGAGGAAGGAATAGAGGGAGGGAGGGAGGGAGGGAGGAAGGAAGGAAGGAAGGAATAGAGGGAGGGAGGGAGGGAAGGAATAGAGAGGAAGGGAAGGAAGGAATAGAGGGAGGGAGGGAAGGGAGGAATAGAGGGAGGGAGGGAGGGAGGGAGGGAGGGAAGGAAGGAATAGAGGGAGGAAGGGAGGGAGGAAGGGAAGGAAGGGAGGGAGGGAGGGAGGAAGGAAGGAAAGAATAGAGGGAGGGAGGAAAGGAAGGAATAGAGGGAGGAAGGGAGGGAGGGAGGGAGGGAAGGAAGGAATAGAGGAAGGGAGGGAGGGAGGGAAGGAAGGAAAGAAGGAGAGAGGGAGGGAGGGAAGGAAGGAAGGAAGGAAGGAAGGAAGGAAGGAAGGAAGGAAAAAGGTACAGTAGTGGCCAAAATTGTGAAAACCTTTTTGAGGTTTGATGGTTAATAACACAGCTCTTTTTTTTTTTTTTAATTTCCAGATAATCCTATTCCACTGCTAGAATGGCCTGGGAATAGCCCAGATCTTAACCCAATTGAATATCTATGGAGCTGACTAAAGAAACTTGTTAATCAGAAGGAAGGAAGGGAGGGAGGGAGGAAGGGAAGGGAAGGGAAGGGAAGGGAAGGGAAGGGAAGGGAAGGGAAAGAAGGAAGGAAGGAAGGAAGGAATGTAGGTAGGTAGGAGGAGGGACCAATAGTATAATTTATTCCAGATTTCATATGTTTCGCTCTTATCTTTGAGTTCCAATGTCAACCTGTCCATTTCATCACAAATTAATATCTTAGCTACTACTTCTTCCTCTGAAGGGGTTTCTTTGTTTTTCCAGTTTTGGGCAAAGGCCGGTCCTGCTGCCGTTAGAATATATAACATTAAGTATATTGTTTCCTTATTGTATTTATTTATTGCAGGGGTTTGCAACATTAAACACTCAAAGAGCCATTTGGACCCGTTTCCCACAGAAAAGAAAACACCGGGAGCCACAAAATCCTTCCCGTGCCTGACTATTTCCTGAGCGGCCACAAAACTAGCATATGTAGTTGAATTCAACGTTCTGTTTTCTTCTTGAAACTTTTCTTTGCTTGGATTTATCCATGGTTGGCCTACTGAGGGTTGAAAAGCTCAATAAATCAAGTGCCAGCGGGTGTCGCACATTGGCGGTTGTGACGCATATTTTGAGTGACAGGGAGCCGCAGCAGAGGGGTGAAAGAGCCACATGCGGCTCCAGAGCCGCAGGTTGCTGACCCCTGATCTATTGTAATACCTAGTAAGAAAAGTTCTGGCTTTAATTCTATATTTTGCATTAGTATTTCCTCCAGCCATTGCTTTATCCGATGCCAGGTTTTTGGGCATTCCCACCAGATATGATAAAAGGTCCCTAACACTGCCTCACATTTCCAACTCAACAGTGAATAATTTTTGTTCATTTTGGCTACTCTTTAAAGCATTACATGGTTCAGGGCCAGGCTATCTTCGAGACCGCCTTCTACCGCATAGCTCCCAGCGACCGGTAAGATCCCACAGAGTTGGTCTCCTCCGGGTCCCGTCAGCTAAACAATGCCGGCTGGTGGGCCCGCGGAGGAGGGCCTTCTCTGTGGCTGCCCCAGCTCTCTGGAACCAGTTACCTCCTGAGGTCCGGACCATCCCCACCCTATTGGCCTTCCAGAAAGCGGTGAAGACCTGGCTTTTCCAGCAGGCCTGGGGCCGTTGATCTTGCTCTTGCGATCTGGCGAGATCCGGCCATGAATGGTGTGCATGTATTTTTAATGTTTTTAAAATGCTTTTATAATGTTTTTAAATAATTTTTCTATGTTTGCATTATTTTTGCCGTAAGCCGCCCAAAGTCCCTTGGGAGTTGTGGGCGGCATAGAAATGCGATCAATTAAATTAAATTAAATTAAATCTTGTAAGGTGGGAAATGCCAAAAGTAAACATTCGTTGAGCCCAGCCAACTTTTTAAAAAATATTCTTTTCCATCCCGTCCATCTTGTTTCAAAGGGGTGACCGTGCCAAATTCTCCCTCCCTCTTTCTATTTCCCCCTCAACAAAACAGCCCTGTGAGGTGGATTTGGGCTGAGACAGAGGGACTGGCTCCCAAGGTGATTAGGCCTAAGGTGGGACTAGAACTCACAATTTCCTGGTTCTTAAACCAGCGCTTATACCCCTGGACCAAACTGGCTCTCCATAAAAACAATCAAATCTATAAATAGGATAAATCTGTAAAAACCTCTGGACACCCTTTTTTAAACTTTTCCAGTTCAGAGGGGATTCCCTTCCCGCCCCTCGAATTCCTGGCTCCTGCGACTGTTTTGGAAAAGCCGAAGTTGCAACAGAGTTGAGCTGACTCTTACAATGGCCTGATTTCCACAGAATTGTCTGCTTCCTTTCCCCTCCCTTCCTTTTCCCAGAAAAGTCCCTGCCAACAACATCTCTGGAAATCAGGAATCCCCTTCTGGTTCAGACCTTTCCCTTTTGTAACCTTTATAGAAAGGTACTTAGCGAGACAAATTCTGTTCTCAGCTGTGGTTGTAAGGTCAACGACTGTCTTGCACACAAAGTGATCCAGTTCTTGAACAATACAACAACATGAAATTTAATGTGGAGAATAGAATAGAATCACAGAGTTGGAAGGGACCTCGGAGGTCTTCTAGTCCAGCCCCCTGCTTAGGCAGGAAACCCTCCACCACTTCAGACAAAGGGTTATCCAACCTCTTCTTAAAAACTTCCAGTGTTGGAGCATTCACAACTTCTGGAGGCAAGTAGTTCCACTGATTAATTGTTCTGACTGTCAGGAAGTTTCTCCTTAGTTCTAAGTTGCTTCTCTCCTTGTTGAGTTTCCATCCGTTGCTTCTTGTCCTGCCCTCAGGTGCTTTGGAGAATAGCTTGACTCCCTCTTCTTTGGGGCAGCCCCTGAGATATTAGAAGACTCCTATAAGAGAAAAGGAAGGTTTGATACTTGGGCAGGAAAAACCAAAGACACAAGCACAGATTAAGGCGAAACCTGGCTCAAGGAGAGGGACCTTGGAGTCCTAGTAGACGATCCCTTAAACAAGAGCCAGCTGTGGGCAGCAGTGGCCAAAAAGACTAATACAATCCTTTGGGTGTATAAACAGAGGCATAGAATCAAGATCACGTGACGTCTTAGTACCGCTTTGTAAAGCCTTAGTAAGGCCACATCTGGAATGCTGCATCCAGTTTTGGTCACCACATTACCAAAAAAGATATTGAGACTTTGGAAAAAGTGCAAAGAAGAGCAAACTAAAATGATTAAAGGCCCGGAGATGAAAACATATGAAGAATGGTAGCAGGAATTGGATGTGGCCAGTCTAGAGAAAAGAAGGGCTAAGGGGAGACTTGGTAGCAGTCTTCCAGTATTTGAGGGGCTGCCCCATAAGAAGAGGGCAGGTCAGCTTATTTCCCAAAGCATCAGAAGGCAAGAAACAATGGATGGAAACTGCTCAAGGAGAGAAGCAAGCTGAAATTAAGGAGAAACTTCCCAACAGTGAAGACAATTAACCAGTGGAACAGCTTGCCACCAGAAGTTGTGAGGGCTCCATCACTGGAGGTTTTTAAGAAGAGATTGGACAGTCACTTGTCTGTATGGTATAGGGCTGTGATGGCGAACCTATGGCATGCGTGCCACAGGTGGCACGCAGAGTCATGTTGCCTGGCACGCCAGCTCAGCTCTGTCAGCTGATTTTCGGCCCTTTTGGGCCCACCAGAAGAGGGCCTGGGGGGGGGAGGAAGGCCCGTTTTTCTTTCTCCCTGGCTCCAGATCCTCTCTGTGCATCTGGGGAGGGCGAAAACAGCCTTCCCCACCCCCTCGGAGGCCCGAAATGGCCCATTTTTCAATATCCGTCCTCCGAGGGAGTGGGGAAGGCTGTTTTTGCCCTCCCCAGATGCATAGAAAGGATCTGAAGCCACTGAGAAAAAAAAAACGGGCCTACCGTGCCATCGCGTGCCAGGAGTTGGGGGGAAGGGGGATCGCGCTCACATGTGCGTGGTGGGGCACATAGAATTATGGGTGTGGCACCCGCATGGGCAAACCTCCCCCGCCCCCCCCTTCCTGGCACGCGATGGCAAAAAGGTTAGCCATCACTGGTATAGGGTCTCTTGCTTAAGCAGGGGGTTGGACTAGAAGACCTCCAAGGCCCCTTCCAACTCTATTGTGATTGTTTCCAAGCCTCGGTACCTGAAGCAGAACCCGGATCTCTAGAGAGAAGAGACAGCCTCCCTTCGGAGAAGAATTAAAGCCTGGCCTGGCGTAATTAAGCCCGCAAAGGTCTAAAATGACTTAATTGAACCATCCAAAATAAAACTGTTTAGGTCTATTAGCCATCAATGGGATAAGCCCCGGGGGTGAGTGGGAGGGATTCGGAACGGATCTGTGCCTCCTTCCGTGGCCGGCTTCCTCTAAGGACCCCTTTGCTTCCCCTCTGAATGATGAGGTTCGTGGTTAGGGAGTTTTTATTTTTGCAAAAACAAATCTCGCCCGGGGCGGGGGGTGGGGCATTGAACCGGCTTCCCAGGGAAGAGCAGCGGGGTTTAATCTTTCTCTCCCAGTTGCCTCTCATTGTCCGGGCTGAAAAGAGCAGCCCGGAGACCATTCCATTAATTGCAGGTTTTATGTTTTCCCATGACAAGTATATTGTCTGCCCAAAGAGGAGCCATTGTGGACCGCTGCGGCAGGACACCAGCTGTTGATTCAGTCTTGGGGGTGGGAGGTGGAGAGGCAAGGGAGCCGTGGGCACGGCTGAATTCTTTGGTGCCCTCTTGCTTAAGAACTGAGTAACCTAGGAGTTTCTCCAAGGGGTAGGAAAAATGAGCTTCCCTGCCCACATTCTTCCCTGGCACTCAAAGGTGCCCAAGGGAAGATGCCTCAGCCTGTTTTCCCTCTCTAATAATAATAATTCTCCTTCTTCTCCTTCTCCTTCTTCCTCTTCCTCCATCTCCTCTTCTTCCTCCTCCTCCTCCTCCCCCCGTCCTCCTCCTCTTCTTCCTCCTCCTCCTCCTCCTCCTCCTCCTCTTCTTCTTCTTCTTCTTCTCCTTCTTCCTTCTTCTTCTTCTTCTTCTTCTTCTTCTTCTTCTTCCTCCTCCTCCTCCTCTTCTTCCTCTTCTCCTCCTCCTCTTCCTTCTCCTCCTCTTCTTCTTCCTCTTCTTCTTCTTCTCCTTCTCCTTCTTGCTTCTTCTTCTTCTTCTTCCTCCTCCTCCTCTTCTTCTTCCTCTTCTCCTCCTCCTCTTCCTTCTCCTCCTCCTCTTCTTCTTCTCCTCCTCCTCTTCCTCTTCTTCTTCTTCATCTCCTCCTCCTCCTCTTCCTCCTCCTCCTCCTCCTCCTCTTCTTCTTCTTCTCCTTCTTCTTCCTTCTTTCTCTCCCTTCTTCTTCTTCTTCTTCTTCATTATTATCTACTTTATTCATTAAACATGAAACTCAGTCAACTGAACATTTAAAAATGCATCGCAAATACCATTGACTGGTGCTAATGGTTGATAGGGGTGGCTGCCAGCATCCTAAGTATCAACCAAGTACCTTCTTAAGATGTACGATGTTCCAAGTAGCGCAGTTTTTTTGCAGTTCCACTGGTGTTATTGCAGAAAGCTGCAATTTCTTGATGTATTTTATAAAATTCTTGGACATAGTACCAAGTGCCCCGATGACAATCGGTATCACTGTTACATGTTTCATCCATAACTGCGTAGTTTCAATGGCCAGGTTGCGATATTTCGTGATTTTTTTCCAGTTCTTTTTCTTCGACTCTGGCATCTCCTGGTATCGCGATATCAATAAATTGTACGTTTCGGTTTTTGACCGATCGTGTTTTGTTCCAAATGACAATCCATCTGTATTCGAAAGTCCTACAAAATGAATAATAATAATAATAATAATAATAATAATAATAATAATAATAATAATAATAATTATTATTATTATTATTATTATTATTATTATTATTATTATTATTATTATTATTATTATTATTATTATGGTGTGCAAAATGCCAGGACATTTTGTACACCATTGGCACACCATGTGGGCACTGCAAGTAATCTTGGAAGAAAAAACCAGCTATAGTTTTATAAATTTGCTATTCAGGGTTGAAAACACACAAGGAACGATCTGATTTATGGACATGGAAAACATAACTTCCCTGAAAAAAAGAAAAAAAAAACCCACAACTAACTGAGGCAGGATTTGTGCTGTAATTCCTGCTGATGGGTCATTTTTTTTTGCAATTAAAAGATTAAATTAAAAGCCTCTCATGGGCTGAGAAAAAGGATACGGGGAAGGGATCAGGTTTTGGGAAAAGCGAAGGAGAATGTGGAAAAATTATTATTTTTTAAAAAAATTTATTCGCTTGCCGATCTCTCCGTGGGGCTACTCGCAACAATAAAAAAGGAAGCGTATAAAACAGAACAGAGGTAAAATAACAGGATAATTTTAAAAAACAACAACACACAATGAAAAGGAACATGATGAGAATACATCAATATCATAACCAGAAAGTTGGATAGGAGGAGAGAGAGAACAAACATCAGGTAGAAGAAAAAAAAATGCCTCCAGGGTTGAATTTAAATTTCGGCCGTAAATCTTGCCCATCGCGCCAGCTCTTAGAGGACAAATTCTTGATCCATTCCGTTGCTATTTGGCAGCCGTTAAAAAGTGAGGGTTTTTTGACTTTTGCCTGGCCCGTCGCCTGGTGCTTGGTCTACAAAAGAGAGAGACTCATATGTCTCAACAGGGAGAGAAAGAACTTAGGGGGCAGAGATCAAACCCCCGATGGAAAATCCCCAATCCTTTTCCATTTTGCTCGGAGAAACGGATCCTTTGGCAGTTCCCAGCGCCGAAAAATATGTTTTCTTCTAGAAACCTGTCGACTTGGATAGCAAATCATTGGAGTTCAGTTCCTTGAGAGGCTCAAAGGAAACCAGAAGGAAAAATAAATTCTTAAATTCTGTGGCTGAAGATGATCTGTTTTGAAGTCTTTGGCTGGACTTTTTATTTTAAATACTAACTACTGAATAACGTAACTGCCCATCCGAAGCCTCATTAAGGACTTTATCCAAGACAAGAGAGTTGTGGTTTTATTTAAGAGCCACCAATATTACCCGGTTTCCCCGAAAATAAGACCCAACTGGAAAATAAGTCCAAGCATGATTTTTCAGGATTTATTTTATTTATTTGATTTGATTTGATTTCTATACCGCCCTACTCCCGAAGGACTCAGGGCGGTGCACAGCCAAACAATAAAACACATACATACAAAATTTAAAAGTAGAATTAAAATCAAATTAAATAGTTTTGGCCCAGACAAATTAAAACCCCAAACTATTTAAAACCAATTTTAAAATTTGAATATATAAAATACTAAAAGATATTAAAAAATTAAAATTCTTTTATAAAAGAGGGAGAAAATTAGGCCAGGCCAGCCTGGTGAAATAATAAGGTCTTTAGAAGGTGCAGAAGGTGCGCAGATCTGGGATCCTCCGTATCTCTGGGGGGAGCTCGTTCCAGATGGTAGGTGCCCCCACAGAGAAGGCTCTCCCCCTGGGGGCCGCCAGCCGACATTGTTTGGCCGACGGCACCCGGAGGAGCCCCTCTCTATGGGAGCGTACCGGTGGGAGGCTATTGGTGGCAGTAGGCGGTCCCGCAAGTACCCGGGTCCTAAGCCATGGAGCGCTTTAAAGGTGATAACCAAAACCTTGAAGCGCACCTGGAAGACCACCGGGAGCCAGTGCAGCTCGCGCAGGAGAGGTGTTACATGGGAATGCCATGTTGCTCCCATTACCACCCGCGCGGCCGCACTCTGCGCCAGTTGGAGCCTCCGGGTGCTCCTCAAGGGGAGCCCCATGTAGAGAGCGTTGCAATAGTCCATGCGGGAGGTGACAAGGGCATGAGCTTGGCTTATATTAAGAGCATGAGGATGCTCGTAATATAAGCCCTACCCCCAAAATAAGCCCCAGTTAAGACTGTCAGCCAGATGGAAGCATTTAGTACCATATTTCCCCCAAAATAAGACCTAACCAGAAAATAAGCCCTAATGCATCTTTTGGAGCAAAAATTAATATAAGACCCGGTTTTATTTTTGGGGAAACACGGTACCGAAATTCCCCCTCAGGCAGGAATTTTCCAAAACTAAATACAACCTTCTTTTGTTGCAGTAGGTTTCTGAGAAGCAATGACCAATATTTGCTAATTTAATTTATTCCTAAACGGGCTTTTTTCTGCCTTGTCAGGGTATGCCGATAAAAAATAGGACTTAATAACTCAAATACATTGTCCTTATTGTTAAACACACACAAATTTCCTCTCAGAGAAACGGTAAGGTTGCTCAGAAGATCACACGCAATCCGGGTTGCGCTTTTAAATTAAACTAATTTGGGTCAAATTAAATTCATTTAATTTAACCCGAATGAAATTAAAACTGTTCAATTACGCCTGCTGATAAATGCATCTGGGTATTTGGAGTGAAAAAGGGCCCGTGATGACGAACCTATGTGTTCTGCCCCAGCTACGGACCCCAAAGAACGCAGCACACACAAAGTCGGTACAAACCTTAGTTTACTAAATTAAATCAGTTTTTTTTTTCAAACAAAGGTTGTTAATTAACTTTCTTAACAGCCTACAAGAATCCAAAGAATAAATAATCGTAATCTTACTATGGTTGGCAAGAAAGCCCAGAAGCAATTTGCAGGAAACTGATAAGAGAACTAAGATCAAGAGGCAAAGGAGAGTGAATGAAGTTGTTCCCTGCAAATTGCCTCAGTCGTCGTCCTTCCTTAAATAGGCTAAGGGAGTGGCCAATTAGCCCCAAGCCTTACTCTCGAGGAGACCTCCTCCTGAGGAGCCACTCCTGCCTTTTGGCAGCTCTGCACACCCGTGCATCGAGAAGAGGCTCCTCCTCTTCATCCTCTTCACTTATGGGAGCTTCCGGAGGTTCTGAAGGCCCTGGCTGAGTCCCTGCCTCTGGCACCACATCTTCTCCAGCCTCCTCACTGTCCGACTCGAGTGCCAGCTGCACAGGCTGCTGGCGCAGCACCACACCAGCCTCCTTGCTGTCGGAATCAGCTACTAGCTGCACAGGCCGCTGACGGGCCACAACACTATGGCATGCATGCCAGAGGTGGCAATTAACCTCCCTCTCTGATGGCACGGGAGCCATTGTCCCAGTTCAGCTCCAATGCACATACACGGTCTCTGATGCCCATGCACAGGGGGTGTGGGGCGTGTGGGGGGGTCTCTTGCGCATGCACAGGGGAGAGTGCATTGAATTTTGGGGGTTCACGCATGCTTTGGGCACTTGGTCCGGAAAAGGTTAGCCTGTTAGCTTCAAAAATTTTTTAAAAAAGGGTGACGATTTGAAATGTTTTACTTCTGAAGGTCCCAGCCAAAAAAAGCCTCTGAATTTTGTAGAAACTCTCATGGCTGAGATTTCGTAGATTAAAATCCGCCTTCCCGGAAAAAAACTCTTGTTTGTTTGTCTGCAAAAAACTCTCTCTTGTAGCTGGATATAATGGGATCCGTGCATTCCAGGATTTTGCTCCTTGGTGTAAATGTGATTACAAGTAATCACATTTACTCTCTTTCTCTCCTCATTTTTCCGTCTTGCTCCCTTGAGTGTCCCATTTGGCCTCCAAAGGGTCCATTCAGACAACCTGACACCTTGATTATTAAGCACCATTTAATGATCAGCTGCCCAGCCGGCTGGCCAGGAGCGATAAGATAAACCGGAAGCTTGAAAGGTCAACCCGATGCTTATTGAAAGGGCTGTATTGAGTTGACAGCATATATTCCGTTCGTTTGGCCAATTTTATCATTTCTTTCTATTTCTTGCAGAAGAAGGCAAGGCTGCCATCTCCTGGCCTCCAGCGACCTTCTTTCGCTCTTTCGTAGGACATCCTTGGACAATTGTGGCCAAAATGGAAAAGCTGAACCTAAATCCCGCCTTTAAGCCATGCTCGCCAGCTGGCTGACTTTGGGCCAGTCACCAGGAGATGGTGAGTTCTAGTCTCACCGTAGCCATGAAAGTCAGTTGGGTGACTTTGGACTAATCACCAGGAGACGGTGAGTTCTAGTCTTGCCTTAGCCATGAAAGCCAGCTGGGTGATTTTGGGCCAGTTACCAGGTGACGGTGAGTTCTAGTCCCGCCTTAAGCATGTAAGTCAGCTGGGTGACTTTGGACTAATCATCAGGAGAAGGTGAATTCTAGCCCCGCCTTAGCCATGAAAATTGGCTGGGTGACTTTGGGCCAGTTACCAGGGGACTGTGAGTTCTAGTCCTGCCTTAGCTATGTAAGTCAGTTGGGTGACTTTTGGCCAATCACCAGGAGACTGTGAGTTCTAGTCTCGCCTTAAGCATGTAAGTCAGCTGGGTGACTTTGGACTAATTATCAGGAGACGTGAGTTCTAGTCCTGCTTTAGACATGAAAGCCAGCTGGGTGACGGGCCAATCACCGGGCGATGGTGAGTTCTAGTTCTGTTTAAGGCATAAAAATCAGCTGGGTGACTTTCAGCCAGTTACCAGGAGACGGTGAGTTCTAATTCTGTCCTAGGCATGAAAGTTGGCTGGGTGACTTTGGGCCAGTCTCTCCCTTATCAGCCCAACCCACTCACAGAGTTGTTGTTGTGGGGAAAAGAGGAGCAGGAAGGTATGGTGGATATATTCAGTGCTTGAGTTATTTGTAAAAATAATACAGGTAGTCCTTGACTTACAACAGCTCATTTAGTGACCATTGAAAAAAGTGACTTATGACCGTTTTTCACATGACCAGTGTACCATTCCCGTTTTCAGCCCATTTTCAGCCGGCAGAGTGCAGCTGGAGGCCATGGAGGCTGAAAACAGGCTGCATGTAGCTCATTTTCTGGCTGTTTTCAGCCTGTTTTCAGCCGGCAGAGTGCTGCAGGAGGCCATTCAGGCTGAAAACGGGACAGAGGGGGGCCGTGCACAGCTTCTCCGCACCCCGTTTTGGCCAGCAGGGTGCTGTAGGAGGCGTCTGTCTCACCTCTCCCCCCCTCCCCATGGAAAACTACAATGCTGATCTGGCCCTCATAGAAATCCAGTTTGACACCCCTGATCTAATCGGTAAAACCCCCCAAAATCAAAGTTTCATTCTTTCCCGCGTCAAGTGTGAAGTTCAGACGCGGTCTCCGCGTGGGAACAAAAGCCCTTCTATTCTTTTCTTTAAACCAAAATAGTCAATTTTGCCATTTTGGCCAAACTCCCATCAGCTTCTGCCACCGTTCGTCCACCCGTGGTAGGAATCGAAGTGTACTTCCATTTTTTGTGCATGCAATATATACCCGTAGTCTTGCTGCTGAAATCAGAGTCCGTTTGTGACGGAGGGTATTTCATGGCTTGCCAAGGAAGAGCAAGGGGGCAGCAGGGGGCGCTCTCGCCCAGCCAGGGAGCCGCCACAGCCTTACCTGCCCATCTGCTGTTCCTACCTGGGAGGATAGGAAGGGAGGTAAAATAATAATAATCCGGCGGCATCTGCTTCCTTCTTCTGGACCAAGAGGGAAATAAAACCCGTTGTCCCTTCTAGCGAAAACCTGCTGTTTCCTCTTCCCCCTCCGGAGGTCTCGCCACCAACTGCTCAAATGTTTTGGATGCCAAGCCGTATCTGATGCCCCTCCATCACACACACACACACACACACACACACACACACACACACACACCCCGGGAGACAGCAGTTTAACTTCATCCAAGTGAACCCCCCCCCCAAAAAAAAAGGGGGTGGGTGGGAAGAGGAAGATGGGGGAAAACACAGTGCCACGACAAAAAGAAAAACCGTGTAAAAACCGGACAGCGTCTCGCCCAGCTGCTAAACTGGAGGTTTTTAAGAAGAGACTGGACAGCTACTTGTCTGAAATAGTATGGGTTCTCCTGCTTGAGCAGAGGGCTGGACTAGAAGATCTCCAAGGTCCCTTCCTGTTATGTTTTGTTGTTCTGTTCTCTCCTCTCCTCTCTCTCCTCTCATTCTATTCTGTTCTGTTCTGTTCTATTCTATTCTATTCCGATTTATCTTCTCTTCTATTTTCTCTCCTCTCCTCTTCTCTTCTTGTAATCTGTTTTATTCTGTAACCTGTTCTGTGTTCTGTGTTCTGTGTTCTGTTCTATTCCATTCCATTCCATTGCGATTTATCTTCTATTTTCTCTTTTCTTTTTCTATTCTATTCTATTCTATTCTATTCTATTCTATTCTATTCTATTCTATTCTAGTGATCTATTTTATTCTGTAACCTGTTCTGTGTTCTGTTCTGTTCTGTTCTATTCTATTCTATTCTATTCTATTCCATTCCATCCTATTATTTCATATTCTATTTTATTCTATTCTATTCTATTCTGCATTCTATTCTATTTCTATTTCTATTCTATTCCATTCTATTCCATTCCATCCTATTATTTCATATTCTATTCTATTCTATTCTATTCTATTCTATTCTATTCTATTCTATTCTATTCTATTCTATTTCTATTCCATTCCATCCTATTATTTCATATTCTATTCTATTCTATTCCATCCTATTATTTCATATTCTATTCCATTCTATTCCATTCCGATTTCTCTTCTCTTCTCTTCTCTTTCAAACTCTATTCTATTCTATTCTGCATTCTATTCTATTTCTATTCTATTCCATTCCATCCTATTATTTCATATTCTATTCTATTCTATTCTATTCTATTCTATTCTATTCTATTCTGCATTCTATTCTATTTCTATTCTATTCCATTCCATCCTATTATTTCATATTCTATTCTATTCTATTCTATTCTATTCTATTCTATTCTATTCTGCATTCTCTTCTATTTCTCTTCTATTTCATTCTATTCTATTCCATTCCAACCTATTCATTATTTCATTTTCTCTCCTCTCCTCTCCTCCTTCTCCTTCTCTTCTCTTCTGAAGTATTTCTGGTGTGTCCATAATACCTTCACTTGGGGAGGGATAAGCGTGGAAGGCATCATTTCAGGGAAGAACTGTGCAGGGGACACAAATCCAAAGCCCCTCCCCCCCACTCCAGAAGGCAAAACCAGCAATCGCACTAGGATTGGCATCCTGATTTAAGAAAACGAAACGGTCCCGTTCTGGCAAGGTCCCGAGTTCAAAACCTGCTGCAGCTCCTATTGTGGGCTTCTATTTCCAGAACCCCAGACCTCCTCCCACCCCCCAGCTGCTATGGGTCGGCCAATCAAGGAAAACCCCAAAGCTACATCTCTGAAAAATATCCCATAATGGCAAGACAAGAACTAGGCAGCTGCAAAGACACACACACACACAATCTCTCTCTCTCTCTCTCTCACACACACACACACACAGATGTTGCAGCACATTGCTCAGTGCCTGCCTGGGGTCCCTTGGCTAGGAGAACTTCCATCTCAATTAAGGAGACTTTGCTGTGTAATAAGCTGTGGTATTTCGAAGCCTTCGGCAACTAATTTAGCGGAGAAGCTGCTGATTTTGCAACCTGCCCCAGTTATTCCCTGGGAGTAGCTGAAAAAGCACTTGGTTGAACCTAGGTCGAATGTTCTGATTGGTTCTTATCCAGGGGTGAAATCCAGCAGGTTTATTATTTATTTATTATTTATTAATTTAATTTGTATACCGCCCTTCTCCCAGAAGGGACTCAGGGCGGTGAACAGCCAAAATTAAAAAAAACATACAAATACAAAAGTTAAGATAATTAAAAGAATTAAATAATTGGCTACCCAATTTAAAACCCCAAATCCATAAAATTTAAAATCCCAGTTAAAAACCAATTAGGCTAGGCCGGCTTGATGAAATAAAAACGTCTTCAGGGCTTTACGGAAGGTCCGGAGGTCCGGGATCAATCATATTCCGGGAGGCAGCTCATTCCACAGGGCGGGTGCCCCCACAGAGAAGGCTCGCCCCCTGGGGGCCGCCAGCCGACATTGCCTGACCGACGGCACCCCGAGGAGGCCCTCTCTGTGAGAGCGTATTGGCCGGTGGGAGGTTATCGGTAGCAGCAGGCGGTCTCGCAAATACCCTGGCCCTAAGCCATGGAGCGCTTTGAAGATGAGAACCAACACCTTAAAGTGCACCCGGAAGACCACCAGGAGCCAATGCAGCTCACGCAGGAGAGGTGTTACGTGGGAGCGCCACGTCGCTCCCATAATCACCCGCGCGGCCGCATTCTGCACCAGCTGGAGCCTCCGGGTGCTCCTCAGGGGGAGCCCCATGTAGAGAGCGTTACAGTAGTCCAGGCGTGACGTAACCAAGGCATGAGTGACTGTGCACAAGGAGTCCCGATCCAGAAAGGGGCGCAACTGGCGTATCAGGCGAACCTGATAAAAAGCCCCCCTGGCCACGGCCGTCATATGCTCTTCTAAAGACAGCCGTGTGTCCAGGAGGACGCCCAAGTTGCGAGCCCCCTCTGTGGGGGTCAGTGACTCGCCCCCAATAGCCAGCGATGGCACCAGCTGGCTATACCGGGACGCCGGCATCCATAGCCACTCGGTCTTGGAAGGGTTGAGCCGAAGCCTGTTCCTCCCCATCCAGACCCGCACGGCCTCCAGACACTGGGACATCACTTCGAGGGCATCATTGGGGTGGTCTGGGGTGGAAATGTACAGCTGAGTGTCATCAGCGTACAGATGGCATCGCACCCCAAAACCACAGATGATCTCACCCAGCGGCTTCACATAAATGTTGAACAGGAGTGGCGAGAGGACCGACCCTTGTGGCACCCCGCAAGCAAGGTGCCTCGAGGTCGACCTCTGCCCCCCTGCCAACACAGACTGCGACCGGTCAGAGAGATAGGAGGAGAACCACCGCAGCACGGTGCCTCCCACCCCCAGTCCCTCCAGCCGGCGCAGCATGATACCATGGTCGATGGTATCAAAAGCCGCTGAGAGGTCTAATAGGACCAGAACAGAGGAGCAACCCCTGTCCCGAGCCCTCCAGAGATCATCCACCAATGCGACCAATGCCGTCTCCGTGCTGTACCCAGGCCTGAAGCCGGACTGGCACGGATCTAGATAGACGGTTTCATCCAGGAACTGTGGGAGCTGTCGCGCAACCACACTCTCCACAACCTTCGCAATAAAGCGAAGGTTGGAGACCGGACGATAGTTTGCCAAAACGGCCGGGTCCAGAGAAGGCTTCTTGAGGAGGGGCCTCACCACCGCCTCTTTCAAGGCGGGAGGCAAGAAACCCTCTCTCAAAGAAGCATTTATGATCCTCTGGAGCCAGCCTCGTGTTACCTCCCGGGTGGCCAGTACCAGCCAGGAGGGGCACGGGTCCAATAAACATGTGGCTGCGTTTAGCCTCCCCAGGATCCTGTCCACGTCCTCAGGAGTCACAGGGTCGAACTCATCCCAGATAACATTCTCAAGACCAGCCTCAGTCACCCCGCCGGGATCTACCCAGTCAGAGTCCAAGCCTTCCCGAATCTGAGCGATTTTATCGTGCAGATACTGTGCAAAATCCTCAGCCTGCCCTTGCAAGGGGTCTTCCCGCGCTCCCTGATGTAGGAGGGAGCGAGTCACCCTAAACAAGGCAGCTGGGCGGTTATCTGCCGATGCAATAAGAGCGGAAAAGTGGTTACGCTTTGCCGCTTTTATCGCCACTAGATAGGTCTTAATATGAGACCTAACTAGTGTTCGGTCGGATTCGGAGCGACTGGCCCTCCAACCACTCTCTAGGCGTCTTTTCCGGCGCTTCATCCCCCTCAGCTCCTCGGAAAACCAAGGGGCCGGGCAGGTTCGGCGTCGGGTCAGAGGCCGCAAAAGCACGACTCGGTCCAGAGGACCGGCGGCTGTCCTATCCCAGGCAGCCACCAGATCTTCAGCCGAGTCGTGAGCCAGAGTTTCAGGAACTGGCCCAAGCTCCCTCTGGAACCTATCAGGATCCATCAGGCGCCTGGGGCGGAACCACCTGGTTGGTTCCGCCTCCCTGCAGTGGGGTGCAGCGGTCGAAAGGTCCAGTCTCAGGAGAGAATGGTCCGACCATGACAGGGGTTCAATAACTATATCCCCTATATCCAGACCACTCCGCCACTGACCAGAGATAAAAACCAAGTCCAGAGTGTGTCCTCCCACGTGAGTGGGGCCATGAATTAATTGTGTCAGGTCCATGGCTGTCATGGAAGCCATAAACTCCCGAGCCATCCCAGACGCCTCACCGGTAGATGGCAGGTTGAAATCCCCCATGACCAAAAGTCTGGGGGTATCAACCGCCACCCCAGCAATAACGTTGAGAAGCTCGGGCAGGGCCGCTGTCACGTGGCAGGGAGCCAGGTACGCGATCAGCAGGCCCACCTGCATCCCATGGCCCCACTTCACCAGGAGAGACTCACATCTGGCTATCTGAGGTACAGTGGCCTCCCTCGGATCAAGACCTTCCTTTATAACGACCGCCACCCCCCCCACCCCTGCCCTGGGCCCTTGGCTGATGGAATGCGCAGAAACCTGGTGGGCACATCTCTACGAGGGGGACCCCCCCCCCTCTTGGCCCAACCAGGTCTCTGTAATACCTGCCAGGTCCGCACCCCCCTCCTGTATTAGCTCACAAATGAGGGGGGCCTTATTAACCACGGACCTGGCGTTGCACAACATCAGTCTAAGGCCTGGGCTCTGAGACTCTGGACAGCCGGGGAGACGAGAAGAGTCATGGGGGCCAAGGCATGCCACCGCTTGGAGATAGCGGGTGCGTGCCCCCACCACCTGATGTGGCCCCCTACTCCCGCCATATCTGCTCCTCCCAACCAAGGTCCTGATAGAACTGTCCTTCACCCTATCCACACTGAGCTCCTCCACACCCCGCTCCCCGCCTTCCGTTCCATGCCCCTGTAACGAGCCTGACCTATGCCCCTCCCTCCCCACCCCCTGCCCTAAACCCCTTAAAAGATTACAAAAAGACAATTTTAAAAAACCCCACAACCCCCTCTTTGCGGCATGCCAGGTTCTGACAGGTTCTGGCGAACCGGTAGCGGAAATTTTGAGTGGTTCAGACAACCGGCAAATGCCACCTCCGGCTGGCCCCAGACTGAGGTGGGAATGGAAATTTTGCAATATCCTTCCCCCAGGAGTGGGGAGAGAATGTGGAATTTTTACAATATCCTTCTCCCTGGAGTGGGGAGGGAATGGGGATTTTACAGTATCCTTCCCTTTGGAGTGGGGTGGGAATGGAGATTTTGCAATATCCTTCCCCTGGAGTGGGGAGGGAATGGAGATTTTGCAGTATCCTTCCCCTGGAGTGGGGAGGGAATGGAGATTTTACAGTATCCTTCCCCTGGAGTGTGGGGGGGGAAATGGGGATTTTGCAGTATCCTTCCCCCTGGAGTGGGGAGGGAATGGAGATTTTGCAGTATCCTTCCCATAGAGTGGGGAGGGAATGGGGATTTTGCAGTATCCTTCCCATAGAGTGGGGAGGGAATGGGGATTTTGCAGTATCCTTCCCATAGAATGGGGAGGGAATGGAGATTTTGCAGTATCCTTCCCATAGAGTGGGGAGGGAATGGGGATTTTGCAGTATCCTTCCCCTGGAGTGGGGAGGGAATGAGGATTTTGCAGTATCCTTCCCCTGGAGTGGAGAGGGAATGGAGACTTTGCAGTATCCTTCCCCTGGAGTGGGGTGGGAAACGGGATTTTGCAGTATCCTTCCCCCAGGAGTGGGGAGAGAGAGGGAGGGGGAATTTGTGGTGTGTGTCTGTGTGTGTTTGCGGATTGTTATGTGTGTTGGGCCTGGTCTTTGGATGTTGTGTGAATTTCATTGTATGGGTATACTGTGTATATACATACAATAACAATAAAGTTATACTTATATGTACACACACACGGAATGGAAACTGAACTAATCCTATAGATAGATAGAGAGATAGATAGATAGACAGACAGACAGACAGACAGTGTATATATGTACACACATACACACACAGAAACTGGTGGACTGGAAACTGAACTAAGCCTGTAGATATATAGATAGCTATACTGTGTATATATCTACACACATAAACATACACACACATACATACATATATACCAGGGATGGGTTCTACTTACTTTTACTACCGGTTTGCAATGGGGCCGAGCGTGTGCGCTCACTTTGCTCGCTCACTCTTCTACACATGTGCAGATGCTTCCTGATGATGTCAGGGTCAGTGGGTGGAGTCTCCCACCGGTTTTACTACCAGTTCTGGCGAACCAGTCTGAACCTCCACCATCCCAGGATTACCTCAGTTTCCATTCCAGTGAGAACGTCCGTATCCTCAGATATGGTCTATGCGGCTTTTCAAAAATATATACCGTATCTCTCTCTCTATCTTGCAGTAATAGATTTCTCAGGGAGAAATCAGACAATTGTTCCCAGCCTTGGTCAAATCCCAGCAGGGCCGGGAGGTCAGCGCCAGGCTGGGTTGTGGTTATCCATCTCTCTCTCTCTCTCTCTCTCTCTCTCTCCGGACGTCCCCTTCAGCCAATTAGAGCCTGGCTGGCCGTAGGCTGCGCTGGCGCTGAGGGCCCTGCGCTCATGGCCATTCCTCAGGTGAGAAGACTTCAAGGGTCTCTGGCTCAGCCACCCGATTGGTAACCCCATGCAAGATTTATGCTCCGGTTTTCCGCCTGAAGAAGCAACTGTCACTCACACCGGAGCATTAAAGACGGTGCATAACTTGATCAGATGGGAGAAGTCAACATAGTTTCCCCAACTTGTGACATCTCACTAAAGGGTATGAAGGCGCCAGGTTCCCTCGGCTGAAACATCCACCTGGATTTTTATTTATTTATTTATTCTATTTATTTGTCAAGCATGTATTAGAGAACAGATATAAGTATAAACGTGATTATAACACTGATGCGCTTTATGCACGGCCCCTTACAGACCTCCTAGGAAAGGGGTGAGGTCAGGGGTGAAATCCAGCAGGTTCTGACAGGTTCGGGCGAACCGGTAGCGGAAAATTTGAGTAGTTTGGAGAACCGGCAAATATCACCTCTGGCTGGCCCCCGAGTGGGGTGGGAATGGAGATTTTGCAGTATCTTTCCACTGGAGTGGGGTGGAAAAGGAGATTTTGCAGTATCCTTCCCCTTGAGTGGGGTGGGAATGGAGATTTTGCAGTATCTTTCCCCTGGAGTGGGGTGGAAAAGGAGATTTTGCAGTATCTTTCCCCTGGAGTGGGGTGGGAATGGGGATTTTGCAGTATCTTTCCCCTGGAGTGGGGTGGGAATGGGGATTTTGCAGTATCTTTCCCCTGGAGTGGGGTGGGAATGGAGATTTTGCAGTATCTTTCCCCTGGAGTGGGGTAGAAAAGGAGATTTTGCAGTATCTTTTCCCTGCCACGCCCACCAAGCCACACCAACACAGAACCAGTAGTAAAAAAATTTGGATTTCACCACTGGGTGAGGTCCACGGTAGACCGTTTAAGGTTAAAGTTATGGGGGTTTGAGGATGTAACCACGGAGTCAGGTAGTGCATTTCAGGCACTCTGTTGCTGAAGTCATATTTCCTGCAATCGAGTTTGGAGCGGTTTATCTTGAGTTTGTATCTATTGTGTGCTTGCGTATTCTTGCGGTTGAAGCTAAAGTAGTCCTTGACAGGTAGGACGTTGTAGCAGATAATTTTGTGTACTAAGCTTAGGTCAGATGGCGTAGTTCTAGGTTGTGCAGGTTCAAAATTTCCAGCCTGGTGGCATCAGGTATTCTGTTGTGAGCAGAGGAGTTGTTGTGCCTCCGTTACCGGAGCCTGTGTCATCGGCAGGAGAGGACTCCGAGAGTGAAGGAGAGGAGTTGGCAAGGCCTCCCTTTCCAGGACCCTCCTCTCTGGCAATGCCTTCGGTGTCCGCCGAAGGGCAAGAGATAGGGCCGGGGCCAAGCACGTCCACGCAGCCACAGATGGACAGTGATGAGGGTAATGAGTCTTGGCTGGATCCATGCCAGCGTCGCAGAGATAAGCGCACGCAACAGAAGAAAAGGCGTGCCCGAGATTAGGCTGAGTCACTGGACCACATCCCACAGGATATAAAATGGAGCGTGGTGGCCAGTCAAACCTTGTGACGAACAAAGCTGAAAGCTTCCACGCCATTCTGCATTGCCGGACTTTTGCTTTAAGACTTTGCTGGAGTATCTCTGGACTTGATTTAATTCCGTAATTATTGAGCTGCTTTCCTTTGATGTACCAGAAGCGGGGAGAAGTTATCTCTCCTCTTTGTAAATAATAAACTCTTGGCAGGCAGCCACTAGGTTGTTGCCAAGTTCCGTTATCATAAGGAAAAGGATTTTGCCGGCTGGTTTGGTCTTTAACTCCTGAACGTCTGTTGGTGTGTGCGCGTGGGGTTGGGGACAGAACAGGAGTGGAGAAGTCTTCGCGTGAAATATGTCTGGACCTGCTCAATTGTATTAATGACTGATATACAGTGCGGATTCCAGGCAGACGAGCTGTATTCGAGAATTGGTCTAGCAAAGGTTTTGTATGTTCTAGTTAGCAATACAATATTGCCAGAGAAGAAGCTACACAAGGATTAGGTTAACAACTCTTAATGCCTTTTCGGCAATGCTGTTACAGTGAGCTCTGGCACTTAGATCGTTTGAGATGAGTACTCCTAGGTCCTTGACAGAGTGAGGGTCGTCTACGAGATCGTACCCGCCCAGCTTGTATTTTGTGTTTTTGATTATTTTTTTTTTTTTGCCAATGTGTAAGACAGAGCATGAGGGACGCAGTGGCTCAGTGCATGGGGCTATGTGACACTCCCAGCTCCAGCAGGGGATGATGGATCCCTTATCCTGCACTGGGCTGTGTGATAGCCCAGCTCTGGCTAGGGATGATGGTCTCGTGCCCTGCATGAGGTTGTGTGACACTCCTAGCTCCGGCTGGGGATGATGGATCCCTTGGGGGCTGTGCGATAGCCCAGCATCGTCTGGGAATGATGGATCCCTCACCCTGCATGGGCCTCTGTGACAGAGCCCAGTATCGGCTGGGGATGAGCTGCCCTGAGTCTTCGGAGAGGGGCGGCATATAAATTGAATTAATTTAATTAATTAAATTAAATGATGGGCTCTTGCCCTGCATGAGGTTGCTTGACACTCCCAGCTCTGGCTGGGGATGATGGATTCCTTGTCCTGCACGGGGCTGTGCGACAGAGCCCAGCATCAGCTGGGGATGATGGATCCCTTGCCGTGCATGAGGTTGCGTGACACTCCCAGCCCCAGCTGGGGATGATGGATCCCTCACCCTGCACGGGGCTGTGCGACAGAGCCCAGCATCAGCTGGGGATGATGGATCCCTTGCCCTGCATGAGGTTGTGTGACACTCCCAGCTCCGGCTGGGGATGATGGATCCCTTGTCCCGCACGGGGCTCTCTGGCACTCCCAGCTCTGGCTGGGGATGATGGGCTTTTAACACCCTGCAGCATCTCCGCCCTTCCATCCATCCCCAACCGGCCCACGTGCGCAGCGGCGGCGGAGGCGGGATGGGGGCGTGGCTAAGGACGTGGCTCCTCCCCCACGCTCGCCCCGCCTTCTCCACAACCGGCCAAGATGGCGTCGCTCTCTCTCCTGAAGGAGGCCTCGATGCCGGCGACCGGCGGCTTCTCCTTCCACAACTGCGCCCGGTGAGGCGGCGGGGAGGCGGGCGGGGAGTCGGGCGGACGGGAGGCCCGAGGAAGACGGCGGAAGGGCCGGGAAAGAGGCGTCGGGAGGCCCCTCAGGCCAGGCCCAAGGCGGCCGTGACTCAGGAGCCGGGCTCCCCTCAGCCCAAGCCGGCCCGGAGCTCGACGGCCAGGCCGGATGCCGCTTCCTCCCGTCCGGGGAAAACCCCTTTAGCCTCTCCCCGGCGGTTTGTGGCGGTTCCCGGCGACTGACGGGCCGCGGGCTTCTCCGGGCCCGCTCGGAACTACTGCTCCCAGCGGCCCCGCCCTTGGGAGCCACGCTGAGGCATGCTGGGAGTTGGAGTCCGGGAAAGAGAAAGGGCGCCTCTGGGCAGGCGGCGGGGATGGGGATCGCCCCCTAGTGGGGGGCGGGGGATGCGAGGGTGGCTCCTCCCCTTCCAAAATCAGCCCCTCCCCCCCTTTGAGTTGATTTTGGGTTGCACTTCGGTTTTTCCAGCCCCAGGTGGGGAGGGGGGCAAACATAGGTCTCCCCCCTCCCCATATCAATCCATGATTTGATTGAGATTTGATTGATTCAGTCATATCCATGATTTGATTTGAGTTTTGATTGACTGAGCCATATCAGTCCATGTCAATCCATGATTTGATTGACTCAGCCATATCAATCCATGATTTGATCTGAGTTTTGATTGACTGAGCCATATCAATCCATATCAATCCATGATTTGATTGAGATTCGATTGATTCAGTCATATCAATCCATGATTTGATTGAGATTCGATTGATTCAGTCATATCAATCCATGATTTGATTTGAGTTTTGATTGACTGAGCCATATCAATCCATATCCATCCATGATTTGATTGAGATTCGATTGACTCAGCCATATCAATCTATGATTTGATTGAGATTCGATTGATTCAGTCATATCAATCCATGATTTGATTTGAGTTTTGATTGACTGAGCCATATCAATCCATATCCATCCATGATTTGATTAAGATTTGATTGACTGAGCCATATCAGTCATATCAATCCATGATTTGATTGAGATTTGATTGACTCAGTCATATCAATCCATGATTTGATTGAGATTTGATTGACTCAGCCATATCAGTCCCTATCCATCCATGATTTGATTGAGATTTGATTAACTGAGCCATATCAATCCATATCAATTCATGATTTGATTAAGATTTGATTGACTGAGCCATATCAATCATATCAATCCATGATTTGATTGAGATTTGAGCTTGACTAGGTGGCTCAGTGGCTAAGACACTGAGCTTGTCGATCAGAAAGGTCGGCAGTTCAGCGGTTCAAATCCCTAGTACAGGTCTCCTGCGTGAGTAAGGGGTTGGACTAGATGACCCCCAAGGTCCCTTCCAACTCTGTTAACTGTTACTGTTAGGATGCTGGCAAGTGCCTTATCTCATGTTGGCTTCTTTTCCGCTGCAGGAATGCTCAGCTGGAATCGGAGGGGGCCCAGAAGGGTCTTCGGCTGCCCACCGCTCGCAAGACAGGCACCACCATAGCTGGTGTGGTGTACAAGGTAAAGCTGATGCTGTGGCTCTTGGGGGGGGGGGGCAAATCTCCCTCGGTTTCATGCCAAGATGCAGCCTGAACCCTCTTTTCTCCATCCTCACAGGATGGTATCGTGCTGGGGGCAGACACCCGGGCTACTGAAGGGATGGTGGTTGCTGACAAGAACTGTGCCAAGATCCATTTCATTGCTCCCAACATCTAGTAAGCCCCCGAATCGGGGTGGGAAGGACTGGGGTTTGTGCATCGAGCCTCCTCGTCGAAGGAGAAGATGTGGGCGTGAATTGTGTGGCAAGCGACATGTGATGACATGATTGCTATCCTCTCAAATGCTTTTGGGTGTTGCGTAAAGCAAGTGTCGGTTCTGCTATCTTTGCCTTGGCGCCTTGCTGGCATCCTGCCATCAAAGGCTAAAAGGGACAGGGCATGGGGGGGGGGGGGCAACAAATGGGCAATAATGTATGAGGATGTGATGGGGTTTGAAATAGAAAGGGGAGAAATGACTGTTTGATGAAGACCAGAGAAGCACAGAACCAGGTTGTGCCAGCATACAAAGCCACGCATCCCGAGAATGGAATGCGGACTGCCCCAAACATCTCAAAACTCTTTTGTGGCTCTTCATTGGCTGAAGATGAACTGATCCTGTGGGGAGGGCTGGGATGAGGGGAAAAAATTTCTAACATTTCACGCGGGAAATGTAGATACAGCCTGACTTTACCGCAGCCAGCAACCTTTAGTAAAAGAACTTATCACTTCACTCAATTGGAGTCGAGGGTCTTTCTTTCCTAAGAGCCCTGGCTGGGCAGGTCTGACAGTAAGGTGCCTTGGGGTGGAAGAGGCTGATTGGTTTCAGTGGGACTCAGAGATGCATAAAATGATGCTGTTTTACTCTTGCAGCTGCTGTGGAGCCGGAACAGCTGCGGACACCGAAATGACCACCCAGATGATCTCTTCAAACATGGAGCTTCACTCCCTTTCGACCGGCCGGCTTCCGAGAGTCGTGACGGCCAACCGGATGCTCAAGCAGATGCTTTTCAGGTACCTAATCGTTGCCTGGGCGGGATTGTTAACGGGAGGGAGAAGGTTTCCCTCCACACCTTTCAGAGGCTTTCTTTGGGGAGGAGTTAAAATATTCAAGATGGCAACTGTGAGCGCAATTTATGCGGGGGAAAATAAAGAGAGGCAGGATTTCAACTGCACAGTCCGGTTTGCATACAAAACTGGAGGATACATGCAACTCACAGCTCTGTAGGAAAAACCAAGGCAGCTTTATTTAATTTATATACAGTTAGTCCTCGATTTACAACAGTTCATTTAGTGACCATTCAGAAGTTAACGGCACTGAAGAAAGTGACTCATGACCAGTTTTCACACTTACCATTGGCCTTGGTAGTACAGTGGTCTAAAGCACCCTGTTATTAAGAACAGCTGCCTGCAATTACTGCAGGTTCGAATCTCCCCAGGCTCAAGGTTGACTCAGCCTTCCATCCTTTCTAAGGTAGGTAAAATGAGGACCCAGATTATGGGGGCAATAAGCTGACTTTGTATAAATATACAAAAGGATGAAGGCTATTGCTTAACGCCTTGTAAGCCGCCCTGAGTCTCCGGAGAAGGGTGGCATATAAATAAAATTTAAAAAAAAAATCACGTGATCGAAATTCAGACGCTTTTGACAATTGACCCGTATTACGTGTTCCCCTTTAGTGGCCTTCTGACAAGTCAGTGGGGAAGCCAGATTCACTGAGCGACCGTTTGACTAATTTAACAACGGCGGCGATTCGCTTAATAACTCTGGCAACCGAGGTGGTAAAACTCACTTCACAAATGTCTCCCTTAGCAACAGGAATTTTGGCCTCAACTGTGGTCGTAAGTCGAGGATTACCTGTAGCCGCCCAATTCACACGCAGGGACTCCGGGCAGCGTGCAACATGAAAAACCCACAATATGATTAATATTATTATTGTTTTTTATTAAAATGAAAGCGAATCAGAGTCAAAGCGTTAACTTGGATAAGAGATGAGGGATAAAAAGGAAATGTCTTGTTTAAAATACAATGGTGATAGGATTAAAATTAGAATGGAGATAGAAATAAGAGAGGGGGGATTATTAATATACACATTTTTATATAATGCGATAAAAATAATCAGAGGGAAGATTAGAAATTGAATAATGGAATTATGTATGTGTAAATTAGAATAGAATAGAATTAGGAATAGGAATAGAATAGAATTAGAATGGAATGGAATAGGTATAGAATAGAATTAGAATACAATTGGAGTGGAATAGGAATAGGAATAGAATTAGAATGGAATGGAATAGGTGTAGAATAGAATTAGAATAGAATTGGAATGGAGTAGGAATAGGAATAGAATAGAATTAGAATGGAATGGAATAGGTATAGAATAGAATTAGAATACAATTGGAGTGGAATAGGAATAGGAATAGAATTAGAATGGAATGGAATAGGTGTAGAATAGAATTAGAATAGAATTGGAATGGAGTAGGAATAGGAATAGAATAGAATTAGAATGGAATGGAATAGGTATAGAATAGAATTAGAATACAATTGGAGTGGAATAGGAATAGGAATAGGAATAGAATGGAATGGAATAGGTATAGAATAGAATTAGAATAGAATTGGAATGGAATAGGAATAGAATAGAATAGAATTAGAATGGAATGGAATGGAATAGGAATAGGAATAGGAATAGAATTAGAATGGAATGGAATAGGTGTAGAATAGAATTAGAATAGAATTGGAATGGAGTAGGAATAGGAATAGAATAGAATTAGAATGGAATGGAATAGGTATAGAATAGAATTAGAATACAATTGGAGTGGAATAGGAATAGGAATAGAATGGAATGGAATAGGTATAGAATAGAATTAGAATAGAATTGGAATGGAATGGAATAAGAATAGAATAGAATTAGAATGGAATGGAATAGGTATAGAATAGAATTAGAATAGAATAGGAATGGAATAGGAATAGAATAACAGAGTCGGAAGGGACCTTGGAGGTCTTCTAGTCCAACCCCCTGCTTAGGCAGGAAACCCTACACCCCTTCAGACAAAGGGTTATCCAACATCATCTTAAAAATTTTCAGTGTTGGAGCATTCACAACTTCTGTGAATGCTCCAATATGGCGATTGGCATTAGAATAATATATTGAAACATTGAATAATTAAACAAGGAAAGACTATAACTTAATACAAATATGTGTATTAACAGTAAAATGACGTAAGTTTGATGAACGTAACAAATACCATTAATGTTGTTATTCTTATTTGCACCAAGATCTATGCTACCCAGGTGCAACACTGTGCATGCAGTGATGTGTACATGTAAAATAAAATTAAAAAACTTGGGGAAAAAAAGAAATAAAAACCCACATTTTAAACCCACGTCCCATTTTCCTTGCTTTTCAAACCGAGAAATTTACAAGTGGGTTGGAGAACGGCCAAGGCAAACGATTATCCAGGCTGTGATGTTTCTTGATTTGATTTGATTCATGCTCCAGGTACCAGGGATACATCGGCGCAGCTTTGGTTCTCGGTGGGGTGGACGTCACCGGGTGTCACCTGTACAGCATTTATCCTCACGGCTCGACCGACAAGCTGCCTTACGTCACGATGGGTGAGTCAGGCTCCTTTGCACAACCGAGTTGAGGTGTCTGAGCTGACCCCTAGTGAGGGCCCAGAGCATTTAATTCTCCCCCCTCCCCACCCGCGCGTCCTTCCGATGATTCAGCTAATAGGGCAGAAAAAGAAAGCGGAAAATCTCGGCTGCTTTAACGGTGCCTTTGATCCCCTCTGGAGACTCTTGAAAAGAATTGGAGGAAGAGGAATTTCCTCACTCAAGCTGGATTTGGTTGTTTTTTTTTTATTTCCAGGGGAAATAAAACGGGTTTTTTTTTATTTCCAGGCGGGGGGGAGGAAACCAGATTGTAGGCCAGCTTCCTAAAACGGACCTAAGGAGGAAGTGAAAGAATAAAGGTCATCTCAATTTATGCTCACAGTTGAGCCCCAAAATTCATGTTGACGGTTCTTAAAAGAATTTTCCTCCCGTTTTACGACCTTCCTTGCCACAGTTGTTAAGTGAGCACTAGGGGTGACATGATAGCAGTCTTCCAATATCTCAGGGGCTGCCCCAAAGAAGAGGGAGTCAAGCTATTCTCCAAAGCACCTGAGGGCAGGACAAGAAGCAACGGATGGAAACTCATCAAGGAGAGAAGCAACTTAGAACTAAGGAGAAATTTCCTGACACTTAGAACAATTAATCAGTGGAACAACTGGCCACCAGAAGTTGTGACTGCTCCAACACTGGAAGTTTTTAAAGAAGATGTTGGATAACCATTTGTCTGAAGTGGTGGAGGGTTTCCTGCCTAAGCAGGGGGTTGGACTAGAAGACCTCCAAGGTCCCTTCCAACTCTGTTATTCTATAATTCTATAAAATCACTGCAGATTGATAAGTTAGTAACCCAGTTGCTCAGTGAATCTAGCTTCCCCATGCACTGTTGTCAGAAGGGGATCGCACGAATCCCCTCGTCATAAATCTGAGTCAGTTGCCAAGCGTCTGGATTTTGACCCTGGGGATGCTGCAAGGATCATTGGCGCGGGAAAAAACAGACACCAGTCGCCGTTTTCAGCGCTGATGTAACTTCAAATGGTCATTAACCGGATGGTCTTGTAAGTCAAGGACTACCTGTACATGAAGAGCATTTCAGTTTCTTTAGTTCGGGCCCTTCATGGATTCCTCAACTGAGAAATTTTGTTTTAATGCCTCCCCCCCCAATAAATTGAATTGAATTGATGCAAGAGATGGTGGCAATATATCCATTTGCTTGTGTGTTTCTCTGAGTTTGGTTCCCTGAATTCCAACTCATCCTTCGCTTATCCTTAATTTCTTTAAAAAGCCTCGCCCAAGAAAAAGCCAGAAAAAAAAACCACATATATGATCAGAAATAATATACTCCAGTTATAAATAGAAATGATGACTGGAGGATTGAACTATTTTCCCACCTATCACCTTGTGCAAAATTCAGATTTTGTTTGGACAAAGTCTTTTATCAGCCCAAAGAATCTTTTGGGGTGCCAAAAGGTTCCATACAGGTAGTCCTTGACTTACAACATTTTGTTTAATGACCGTTTCAAAGTTACAACGGAACCGGGAAAAAATCGACTCATGACCGTTTTTCACACTTAACGACTGTCGCAGGGACCTCATGGCTGCGTGATGATCAAAATACGGACGCTTGGCAAACGACTCACATTTATGACAGTCGCAGCCTCGTGGGGGATCACATGATCCCTTTTTTTGCGACCTGACAAGCGAAAGTCCACGAGGAAGCCAGATTCACTTAACAAGTATGGCAGCTCAGTGGCTAAGACGCTGAGCTTGTCGATCGAAAGGTTGGCAGTTCAGCGGTTCGAATCCCTGGTGCCGCATAACGGGGTGAGCTCCCGTTACTTGTCCCAGCTTCTGCCAACCTAGCAGTTCGAAAGCAGGTAAAAAATGCAAGTAGAAAAATAGGGACCACCTTTGGTGGGAAGGGAAGAGCGTTCCGTGCGCCTTTGGCGTTGAGTCATGCCGGCCACAGGACCACGGAGACATCTTCGGACAGTGCTGGCTCTTCGGCTTTGAAATGGAGATGAGTAGCGCCCCCTAGAGTCGGGAACGACCGGCACATATGTGCCAGGGGAACCTTTGACCTTACTAACTTCACAACACCAGTGGTTCCCTTAACAACTGGCAGGAAATGGAGGGCGACGCTCACTTAACGACTGTCTTGCTTAGCGACAGAAATTTGGGGCTCAATTGTGGTCGTAAGTCGACTAACCACAGTGGCAGAATTCCTTTTTCTGTGTGCTCTTTCAAGCAAGCGCAGGGTGGGGTGAGGGGATCAGTTGGAACCACTGCAGATCTGAGGTTTTAATCGAGCGAGACCATTTTCAGGCCAATAGATGGTGCCACGATACCCTACAAATAAATATTGCATTATTTATTCTGTGCATACAGCCTTTCTTCCCCCTTCTCCCCCACTTCCTTTTTGAAAGAATGCTATTATAGGATTTATGATGTCATATTCTATTCCGCCTCTTATACGAATTAACATAAAAGATGAAATTGGATTAATATTTATAAATGTTGCCCTGAAACATATAAATTATTAAGCCGCTGAACCATAAATTACCTTGCTTTGTATGCGTATGTGTGTGTGTGAGAGAGAAGAGAGTAAGTACGTAGCAAGTGATTAGTGAACCAAAACAGCAAAGATCTTGTCCACGGAGCTCTGGGGGTCATTTCTTTTTAAAATTTGGTTTTGTTTGCTCTGAAATACCGACTCTCTTACGAATGACTCTTCCCTGGACCTAGCAAGAGAAAAGAAACCATTTGAGGAGGATTCTCAGCCGGGAACCAGCATCTCTTCCGCCTCCTAAATTAATCCCGTTGTGTTCCTTTGCCTCTTTTTATCCAGCAAATCCTTTATCTTCTTCCTTCCTTCCTTCCTTCCTTCCTTCCTTCCTTTCCTTTTTTCTTTCTTTCTTCCTTCCTTCCTCTTTCTTTCTTCCCTCCCTCCCTCCCTCCTTTCTTTCTTTCTTTCTTTCTTTTTCTTTCTCTTTCCTCCCTCCTTCCTTCCCTCCTTTCTTTCTTTCCTCCCTCCTTCCCCCCTTCCCTCCCTCTTTCTTTCTTTCTTTTCTCCCTCCTTCCTCCCTCCCTCCTTCCTTCCTCCTTCCTTCCCTTCTTTCTTCCTTCCTTCCCTCCCTCTTTCTTTCTTTCTTTCCTCCCTCCCTCCCTCCTCCTCCCTCCCTCCCTCCTCCTCCCTCCCTCCCTCCCTCCTTCCCTCCCTCCTTCCTTCTTCCTTCCTTCCCTCCCTCTTTCTTTCTTTCTTTCCTTCCTCCCTCCCTCCCTCTCTCCTCCTTCCTTCCTCCCTCCCTCTCTCCCTCCTTTCTTCCTTCTTTCTTTCTTTCTCTTTCTCTTTCTCTTTCTTTCTTTCCTTCCTTCCTTCCTTCCTTCCTTCCTCCCTCCCTCCCTCCCTCCCTCCCTCCTTTCTTTCTTTCTTTCTTTCTTTCTTTCTTTCTTTCTTTCTTTCTTTCTTTCTTTCTTTCTTTCTTTCTTTCTTTCTTTCTTTCTTTCTTTCTTTCTTTCTTTCTTTCTTTCTTTCTTTCTTTCTTTCTTTCTTTCTTTCTTTTTCTTTCTTTCTTTCTGACAAATGAGATCTCTGAGGTTTGTAACGTCTGAGCCAAATGTATTCACGGTTGGTGTGTGTGCTAACTTTCCACCCTATTACCTTGTGCAAAACTCAGATTTCGTTTGGACAAAATCTACCAGCCCAAACCGGTTTGCCAACTATAGACACCTTCGAACTAGGCTGTGGAGTTTCTTTGGGTCCTATATGTGGGTGTGTATGTGGGTGTATGCATAAGGGCTATGCTTTGAGAGCTGAAGGCAGCAGAATTTCCTTTTAATCTATGCTGATTAGCATACATTTAAAGTGGCAAGGAAGGTCAGGTCTAGTCTAGTCTAGTCTAGTCCACTCCACTCCTCTCCTCTCCTCTTCTTTTCTCTTCTCTTGTCTTCTATTATAAATTCTATTCTATTCTTTTCTATTCTCTGTTGTACTCTATTCCTAATTCCAATTCCAATTCTATTCTATTCCATTCCACTTTCTATATTCTACTTTACTCTACTCTACTCTACCCTACCCTACCCTACTCTACTCTACAATACTCTACTCTACTCTACTCTACTCTACATTATTCTATTCTATTCTATTCTATTCTATTCTATTCTATTCCACTTTCTATATTATACTCTACTCTTTTCTTTTCTATTCTAATTAGTAATTTTCATACAGGCGGTGTTTGATTTACAATTCATTTAGTGACCATTCAAAATTACAACGGTACTGTAAAAAGTGATTTATGACCAGTTTTCACACTTACGACCATTGTAGCATCCCCATGGTCCCATGATCAGGCACTTGGCAACTGACTCATATTTATGACGGTTGCAGTGTCCCAGGGACATGTAATCATTTTTGGTGATGACCTGACCAGCAAAGTCAAGTCAAGGGGGAATTCACTGAACAGCCGTGTTACTGACTTAACAACTGCAGTGCTTCGCTTAACAACTGTGGCAAGAAATGTTGTAAAACGGGGCAAAATTCACGTAACAAATGTCTCACTTATCGACACAAATTTTGGGCTCGATTATGGCCGTAAGTCGAGGACCGCATTTTCTCTATCTGCGTGTCTGCCTTTGACACTGTTTGGAAGCTTCGATATGATGGGGGTCCAGCAGGATGCAGGATTGACATATTTAAGGCAGGTTTTTTTTCTCAATCAACAACTTTTAAAACCTGTGGACTTCAACTCCCAGAATTCCCCAGCCAACAAGAATTCCGAGAGTTGAAGTCTGCACATCTTAAAATTGCTGAAATTGAGAAATATGGATTTAAAGCCTGAAAAAGTTTAATGACACATGGGGAAAAAAAAGGATTGAGATCACACAGGTAGTTCATTGTAGCCCAGCCCCGATGGGGGAAATTCTTGAAATGGATCCAGAATTCCTGGAGAATTACAAGTTGGGAAGGACTGGACTGGTGAGATGACTTTTTCTCAGATTCTGAGATCCCTTTTCACTTCGTCATTACTTGTTGTGGCCCGCCAGCGGCCAGCAGAGCTGGCAGCAGATACAGACAGTGAGGAGGTTGGGGAGGAACATGGGCCAGTCCTGGAGTCTGGGGAAGGCTCATATGAGGGCTCTGTGTCGGAGGCAGAGAGGGGGCCAAGGCCATCTGGTAGTTCTTTGCTGCCTTCGGAGTCTCCGGAGTCTGACATCAGCGAGGCAGAAGAACAGCGGGAGCCTGTTCCCAGTGTGTGCATTCACAGAGCTGCCAGGAGACAGGAACAATCAAGAAAACAGGGTCAACTTGGGAGTAAGGCTTGGAGATGATTGGCCCCTCCCATAAGACATAAAAGGAAGAGCAAACAGGACGTGAGCTTTTGCAGGAAGCAATTAGTTCATCTGGCCGATTCAAGATTTGAAAATTCTGTTTGTGACTCTGTGCCAAGTTTGGCCTTGCCCTGCGTCTGGGAATTAGCTCTTTGGCAGCATTCCAAGGGAGATAAGGTGAGTGTTTGTAAACACTCCTCTGAAAGACTGTTTAACAAGCCTTGCAGACTGTAAATGAAAGTAATTTACAGTATGAATTAAAGAGGTTTGCTGGGACTAAAGTTTGTGCTGTTTAATTTCTAAGGAAGCCTAGGTCAGAACATTACTGACCTTTGAGAGATGATGTAGAATGTTCCTTCTTTTTAAAGCAAAAAAAAAAAAAAACACGTAAAGAGTCCAAGTCTATTGAATTTTTTTTTAAAAAACTATTTTTGAAAACGCTTCCAAGCATTTGCGCTGCTCCGTTACAATTTTGTTCTAAAGTATACGTTGTTAAAAGAGTTTAGATTGAAACGGTGCTGTGGCTCCTTAGTTTAGCTTCCCAGCAGTTGGTTTAGAGGGACGCGGTGGCTCAGTGGCTAAGACGCTGAGTTTGTCGATCGAAAGGTCGGCAGTTCAGCGGTTCGAATCCCTAGTGCCGCGTAACGGGATGAGCTCCCGTGACTTGTCTCAGCTTCTGCCAACCTAGCAGTTCGAAAGCACGTAAAAAATGCAAGTAGAAAAATAGGGACCACCTTTGGTGGGAAGGGAACAGTGTTCCATGCGCCTTTGGTGTTGAGTCATGCCAGCCACATGACCACGGAGACGTCTTCGGACAGCGCTGGCTCTTTGGCTTTGAAATGGAGATGCGCACTGCCCCCTAGAGTCGGGAACAACTAGCACATGTGTGCGAGGGGAACCTTTAGCTTTACCTTTAGTTGGATTAGAGGAATGCTCAAGGAGGAATAGTGAAAATGCTACGTTTTTAAAACCCGACGTTTTTTAAATCATTCACCAAAGCTCATCGCAGCTAGTTTTTAAAACCGGGATGCTGTTGGGTCCAAAATTGTCTTTTGAGTTTTAGAGTTTCTGGGAAGACTGTCTTTGTGTGATCCATACAAGGAGGCAACCTGGAAACCGAAGAGAAGTTTGCAGGCATTGATTGAGAAACCTGGCTATTTATTTCCAGGATCTGCAGAAAAAATTCAGTACCACGGAGAGCAATTGCGCAGCAGGCAAAATTAATGACTTGCTATCTCGGCTGTGTTTTAGAGTTTTGGCCAGGAAAATCCTTCGATTCCCAGATTTGGTATCGGTTTCTTTAAAGAGCCGGCATCCTTTAGCTTCTTCAGAGAATAGGGATCTAGGTAGTAAACGTGTCAGGTTCTTTCTTATTAAAAAGACAGGTGCATTTCCGTAGAATTTGTGGGGTTCCAGAACTACGGGGGACAGGATTATGTCTGCAAGAGAATGGAGACTGATTTCCTCTTCTTAACACTGTTGTTGTCCGCTGTTGGGCCTGATAGAGCTCTCGTGTGCTGAAGTACACAACTAATGTCCCAAATGTGCTTCCCCCCAAATGTGTTTTCCTTGAAGACGTTTCGCTTCTCATCCAAGGAGCTGGAGAACTGAACAAGTTTCTTGGGTGAGAAGCGAAACGTCTTCAAGGAAAAACCAAGTCCAGTTGCCTTCTGAAGAACTGAAGAAGCTTCTTGGATGAGAAGCGGATCGTCTTCAAGAGGAAAAAAAACCAACTCCCGTTGCCTTCTGGAAAAAGCATCATCGGGACAACCATGACCAGGATGTCTGAGAATCTCCATGGATATTTACACCAGAAGTGTTTTATTAAACCCTTGGTAGATGAGTGGAAGACACGTATCTTTTGTTGACACAGAGGCAGCGAGGGTCACCCTTGGGGGTTCTCGGAGGGTGCTTTTGTGTAAACCTGGAAATCTTCGACATACCAGGCATCTGTGTGATGAGATGCTAAATGCCGCATGTGCAGATCTCTGCTAATGATTTTCCAGCGTCTTAGAAGCAGGATGCTAATTGCCTGCTTTCCTTAGCCGTGCTTGCAAATCGTCAAGGAGTCCGGCGTGCATTTTATCCCTCGCTGAGCAAAACGGGCATCCAAATTCCACGCCTCGGAGAGGAGAGCGCCCGTGTCCTTTCTCAGAAGGAGCTTAAAACCCACTCGGTGCTTACCCAGGAGTGAAACCATCAAATTAAGGTGTTTATGCTGACAACGGACAAATGTAGATTTCAGCAAACGAGGCAAGATTGTCTGATTGCGGGGGCTGCCTAGCAAAGCTCCCGGCCACAGCTCCGTAATGAAATGCATGCATAAAATTACGACGCTTGGAAGTCTGGGTTTGAGGCCTCGGGAAGCAAGCGAGAGCCTCTCGGGTGGCTCAGCCTGGTCTCTGGGCACACCCGGAATCGTTTCATATTCATAAATCTCCCCTTCCTCCAGTTTGGCAATGGCTGTCTGCGAAAACAGCCCCGTGCCATCAGGAGACCGGGCCTCTTCATTCAGCAGCTCGAGTGAAAAATGATACCGATCAATGGGTCTGCGGAGAGCACCGGATTCCTATCGGGGGAAGAGCCGAAAATTGAATAACAATGAGGCCTGGTGAAGAAGTGCCCTGTCAGGTGCAGCTGACACTGATGGATGAGACAAATCGGAGCGTGTTACTCTTTCCCAGTTACTCTTTTCCACATGGCTGTGATCCCCAAACGCGCAGACACTGCCGCAAACAAGTTCTGCGGAGCTGAGGGTCTGTTTAGCGGGACGGACCAGGAAGCCCAGTTCTCTTAAGTGGCTCTCCCTCGAAAACGAGATTTCAGGAAGAGGGTTTAAGGTAGGAGAGCGGAAGGATCCAAGTAAGGTTCTTGGCAAGGAAGCCCATCCCGTTGTCTCTGGAAAAGAGATTACTTTTCAACTCGATCTTTCCTTTCTTTGTCCTGGATCCAAAACAGAATTTTGGACCTCCGTATGCACTTCCAGACTGTTCTTTAAATGGAGTCACAATGGAGTTGCTTTTTTCCTCCCAAATTTAACGGATGACCTTGGGACAGGGGTGAAATGCTACCGGTTCGACCCGGTTCAGTCAAACCAGTAGTTAAAAAGCTACCAGTTCAGGTGAACCGGTAGTTAAAAAAAGCTGACCATCAGCTGTGCCGCATGATTTAAAATTGCTAGAAAGCAGGAAATCCTTTGGCTCACACCGCACAAGCACCGGCAGCGAACCGGTGGCGATTCTCGGAGGATTTCACCACTGCCTTGGGAGCAATTCCGTGGACTTTAGGACACGGGTAAGAAGGTCCTTCGATCCGTGGCTTCAAACCAGATCAGTGCTCCTCCTCACTCCCCTCGTCTCCAGCACAGCATTTTAAGGGCGTTCATTGGATGGCCCGGTTCCATCCATGAAGGGATACCCTGAACCATGCTTTGGACACCCTAAAACCATCTTCCCCCTGTCTTGTCCTCGATAAGACAAGAGCAATAAAGGCAATTGCACCTGGGCAGGTGGTCAAGGTGGCTGGGTCAAGGTTGCCGTTTTCTACCTGTAACGGCGGTGTCTTGTATTGTTCCCGGCAGAAATCGCATAGAAATATTTGCTAATACGTGAATGGAAAAAGAGGGCTGGGAAAATATCTACAGACCCCTCGCATCCTGGACATAAATTGTTTCAACTCCTACCCTCAAAACGACTCTATAGAGCACTGCACACCAGAACAACTAGACACAAGGACAGTTTTTTCCCCTAACGCCATCACTCTGCCAAACAAATAATTTCCTCAACACTGTCAAACTATTCACTAAGTCTGCACTACTATTAATCTTCTCATCGTTCCCACCACCAATCTTCTTCCATTTATGACTGCATGACTCTAACTTTGTTGCTTGTATCCTTACGATTTATATTGATTGTTTCCTAGTATGTTTCGATTGCTTATTTGTATCCTATGACAATCATTAAGTGTTGTACCTTATGATTCTTGACGAATGTATCTTTTCTTTTTATGTACACTGAGAGCTTATGCACCAAAGACAAATTCCTTGTGTGTCCAATCACACTTGGCCAATAAACTATTCTATTCTATTCTATTCTATTCTATTCTATTCTATTCTATTCTATTCTATTCTATTCTATTCCATTCCATTCCATTCCATTCCATTCCATTCCATTCCATTCCATTCCATTCCATTCCATTCCATTCCAAATCTTATTCTATTCTATTCTATTCTATTCTATTCTATTCTTTCCATTCCATTCCATTCCATTCCATTCCATTCCATTCCATTCCATTCCATTCCATTCCATTCCATTCTATTCTATTCTATTCTATTCTTTCCATTCCATTCCATTCCATTCCATTCCATTCCATTCCATTCCATTCCATTCCAAATCTTATTCTATTCTATTCTATTCTATTCTATTCTATTCTATTCTATTCTATTCTATTCTATTCTATTCTAAAAGCAAGAGGGGTGAAGCTTGACTTCTTGTTCCTAATTTTTTTCCTCCCTCCTTAAAGCTTAAACCCTAGTGTATCTTCCCCGTTTCTCCCTCCCTTTTGGGGTTTTTGTTTTTTTTTTAAAAAAAATTTGCTAAAGGGATTATGGGGTGCTTTATCTCCCTCCCCACCTAAACACGATCCCCAAGCCCTAATTCCGTGTCCGTCTTCTCCCTTTTAAAGCTTCGGAAAATGGAACAATCCTCCTAGGGACTGTTGCCGGTCCCTTTTCTTTAAATTAAATAAATAACTTTTTTTCCGTTTCCCTCCCCCCCCCCAACTAATCCAACAGACTTATCTGTGCCCAAAGGGTGAAAAATTGCTTTGGGCTCCCCTCAGCTTACAAACATGGCACTTTTTTTTGGTCCTGTAAAAGTAATGGTGCTTATCCACGGCAGCCTTGTATAATAGGAGATTTCTGTCACATTTCCTAGGATTACCGTGTCCCTTGATTGGTGTCTGCAAATCTGCTGCCTCTGCCCTTTGAAACTTGATCTATAATTGGGCTCCCTTAAATGCTGGAGATAAGATAGTCTGCATTTTCTCCCTGGCAGCTTCACTGTCAGCCTTGCCTGCCTTTTCATTATACATTCAGCAGACGTGATCAAATCAGCGGGTCCCCTCATTTGAAACGGGGGGTTTAATCGCCCGTCTTTTTCCTTTTTTTTCTCCCCCCCCTCCTTTTTCCTCTTTTACTCAAACCGTCGAGGTGGTCAAGCGATGTACACAAATCATTTTAAATAGAGAAGAGGCTCGCGAGCTGACCCAGTTTAAATAAGACAGCCGGTATGCAAAAGCAGTTAAAAAAGTCATAAATGCCACCAAAAAAAATAAATAAATAAAAATTCTCCTAATTGGTATAAAAAATTGCAGGGAACTTTGGTCCCCCACCCCCAAAATGGAGCGGCCTGAAAAATTGCCAAGAGGGCCTTGCCCGCAAGGCAGATTAACTTCAGGGTTTTTTTGGGGGGTGGGGGTGGAACGAAGCAGGATTAAGGTGGTTGTAGGATTCTTTGCCGATTTTTAAAAAAACGTATGCTTGCTGGCGGCGTGCGTGCGTGGGCTTGCTAGAAGAAAAAGGGGTAGCTTTTATTGGACCATTCTAAAGTTTCTGGAAGCTGGCAGAACCCTGATTGGACGTGTCGTCCATTCTCATCCAATGTGTCTTCTCCGTTTTGTGGCTCAAAACAGCAAAATGTGAAGCTTACCTAACCTCCTGACTCCTAACCTCTTCGCGGGCCCAGAGTGTTGTCTCTTCTGCTGGTGTAAATGTGTTTGAAGTCCGTCCTCACCTTGTCTCAAAAGCTTCTAGCAATGGCTGCCTTAATGCTACCGGACTGTAAAACCCCAAATCCTGACCCCAGGAAGGACCTAAAACAAAACTTGAAGTAGATAGGTAGATTAGATAGATAGATAGATATAGATATAGATATAGATTATAGATATAGATTAGATATAGATATAGATGATATAGATATAGATAATAGATAATATATGATAGATAGATATAGAGATAGATAATAGATGATATTTCAGTTTCAGTTTTATTTGATTTGTATACCGCCCTACTCCCGAAGGACTCAGGGCAGTGAACAGCCAACAATAAAATACATAGATACACAAAATTTAAAAACCCAATAAAATTAAATTAAATTATTTGGCCCAGACAAATTAAAACACCCCGATAATTTAAAAACAGATTAAAATTTAAATATTTAAAAAGGGAAGAGATTAGGCCAAGCCCGCTTGATGGAATAAAAAGGTCTTCACAGCACGGCGGAAGGAGCGCAGATCCGGGATCCTCCGTATCTCCGGGGGGAGCTCATTCCAGATAGTAGGTGCCCCCACAGGGAAGGCTCTCCCCCTGGGGGCCGCCAGTCGACACTGTTTGGCTGACGGCACCCGGAGGAGTCCCTCTCTATGAGAGCGTACTGGCCGGTGGGAGGCTATTGGTGGTAGCAGGCGGTCCCGTAGATAACCAGGTCCTAAGCCATGGAGCGCTTTAAAGGTGGTAACCAAAACCTTGAAGCGCACTCGGAAGACCACCGGGAGCCAGTGCAGCTCGCGCAGGAGAGGTGTTACATGGGAGCGCCATGTCGCTCCCATTACCACCCGCGCGGCCGCACTCTGCGCCAGTTGGAGCCTCCGGGTGCTCCTCAAGGGGAGCCCCATGTAGAGAGCATTACAATAGTCCAGGCGGGAGGTGACGAGGGCATGAGTGACCGTGCGTAACGAGTCCCGATCCAGAAAGGGACGCAACTGGCGAATCAGGTGAACCTGATAAAAAATCCTCCCGGTCACGGCCGTCAAATGCTCTTCTAAAGACAGCCGTGAGTCCAGGAGGACGCCCAAGTTGCGAGCCCTCTCCGTGGGGGCCAATGATTCGCCCCCAATAGTCAGTGATGGCGTCAACTGACTATATCGGGATGTCGGAAACCACAGCCACTCGGTCTTGGATGGGTTGAGTCTGAGCCTGTTCCTCCCCATCCAGATCCGTACGGCCTCCAGGCACCGGGACATCACTTCAAGGGCATCGTTGTGGTGATCCGGGGTGGAGATGTACAGCTGAGTGTCATCAGCGTACTGATGGTACTCCACCCCGAAATCACGGATGATCTCGCCCAGCGGCTTCACATAAATGTTGAACAGGAGAGGCGAGAGGACCGACCCTTGCGGCACCCCACATATGAGGGGCCTCGGGGTCGACCTCTGTCCCCCTGCCAACATGATAGATAGATATAAGTAATACAGTATAGATAGATGTAGATATAGATAATATATAATAGCTAGATAGAGATAGAGAATAGATAATAGATGCAGGATAGAGATAGATAGATAGATAGATAGATAGATAGATAGATAGATAGATAATGGATAATATATGATAGATATAGATAATAGATGATAGATAGATATAGGTAACACAGTATAGATAGATGTAGATATAGATAATATATAATAGATAGAGATAGATAATAGATACAGGATAGAGATAGATAGAGAGAGATAGATAATACAGGATCGAGATAGATAAATAGATAATACAGGATAGAGATAGATAAATAGATAATACAGGATAGAGATAGATAGATAGACAGACAGACGATGTAGATATAGATAATATATAATAGATAGAGATAGATAATAGATACAGGATAGAGATAGATAGACAGAGAGATAGATAGATAATACAGGATCGAGATAGATAAATAGATAATACAGGATAGAGATAGATAGATAGACAGACAGACAGACGATGTAGATATAGATAATATATAATAGCTAGATAGAGATAGAGAATAGATAATAGATGCAGGATAGAGATAGATAGGGCTAATAGTACAGGATATATATATATATATATATATATATTGATAGATATAGATAATACAGTATAGATTGATGTACATATAGATAATATATAATAGAGATAGATAGAGATAGATATATGTATAGATATGGATAATACAAGATAGATAGATATGGATGGATGATTGGTTGACTGATTGAAAGAGAGAGAGAGAGATTGAGATTGAAGAATAACGGAGAAAACTGATGGTTCTTCTCTGGTGGATTTCAGGTTCTGGATCCCTGGCGGCCATGGCGGTATTCGAGGACAAGTTCAAACCTGACATGGAGGTAATTCCCAGCCACTCATCCCCTCCCCCTCCCCCAAAGACCTTCCTTTGTGTAACAGTCCTTCATGGTGGTTTATGGCCAGTTTTCTAGACAGAATTTCCCGGCGTTGGGAGAAGCATCTTCTGAGCCTTCCGCACCATCTCAAAGCAGAGCCCCTCGGGTTGAAAAGCCTGAGGTCTTGATCCACCCCTCCACCCCCCACTCCCCAAATTTCTCACTGGGTGAGGATGGGTGGGAGAAGGCTTGAGACCCACTTCCATTAAAGCCGATGCAAAAACCAGATCCATAGCTTCGGTCAAGACGGAGCCCGGTTCCCTCCCCCCCCCCCGTTGCTAATTGTCAGGCGGTTTGGGTTAAGCGCTCCGAGAGAGGCGGCCATATCTTCTAAAGTCCACCACATCACAAGAGCAGCGATTCAAAGGCAGCCTCTGTCCCGCACCCTCTGGTTTTCAACTTGCAAATTAGCATCTGGAATCTAATTAAACAAGCTTAATGAAAGCCGCAGCTGAAGATTGCTGGAAAAGACAATCACACACACACACACGGTTCCCTCTGATATGTATTCCCTCCTCCTGAAGCCGCTCAGCAAAAAAAAAAAAAAAAAAAAACACCCCTTCTGCGTTAAAAGAAATTAGCATTTATTTGAAGGCGAGGAAAGTGGGGGCTTTTTATTTTCCCTCTCGCCGCACCCCCCATATCTCCCTCTCCCCGCCCCTTTCTTTCTATGCTTTTGGCGTCCTCCCCAGAGAGCCGTGCCACAGCAACCGAGCCGCGCACAATATTTATAAAAATCAGTGACAGGCAATAACAGCGAGTAGTTTGAAAAAAAAAATATTTTTGTTGCTTTTTGCTGGAATTTCCCGTTGAGGGCTGCCAAGAGCTGAAAAGGATCAAACCTGGCCTGGCAGCTGGGGTGGCCTACAGGGCGAAGAGCGGGCTTTGAAGACGCCCGGCTGAAAGGAACGCCGGGCAGTTGGGCTATGCCAAGTCTTGCAGCTTTCGCCAGCCCTGGCGCTCTGCCGCTGCGAGATAAGTTGTTGCAGTTTCTGCTTCTGCCTTGGGCAAGCTCACACACTAGCAGGGCCCAGGGTCCCCCCTTCCTCCTCCTCCTCCTCCTCCTCCCACCAAATCTGGAGTTTGAGTACCAAGTGATTTGGCTGGTGCCAAGCCTGACAGTCACACGTCCCGAGGCTACAAGGCAGCGAAACGCCCGTCTTCTTCCAGCAGCTTCCTTCCTGCGAAGATGGAGAAGAGAGCATCTCCAGCAGAATGGTGAGGACGTTGCCAAAATCGGCAACCAGCAACCTCCCTAAAGCTCCCTTGAAGCTTCGGAAGAGGAGGCTGCACACCTGCTTGCTGGAAGGCAGAAAGGGCTACCTGGGGGACCCCTGAGCGTCTCTGTAAACCAGACAAGCAGGAAGCCCCAAGGTTCGGCTTTTGGAGAAACTGTTTGGTTTCTCCCCCTCGCTGGTGGGAGAAAACACGCCCACCCCCCCAAATATTTGTTTTCTTTTCACCCCAATCCTTGCAGCGGGCCAAAGTCTTGTTCACGAAGGCTCCACTTGGGGGAGCGCGGAGAGGGTCCTCTCAGCCGCCAGCCGGGAGGAGGCCAGAAACCCCTTCCCCAGCAGCTCTCTCTCTCCAACTCCCAAATAATTTTGGAAAGCCGGCTTGTCTTCTCAATCTCGATCAAGAGCTGTCAAGTCATCAGTCTCATTTAGGCGATCCGGGCTGCCAAGCGACACCCAGGAAGGCTGACAAGCTGCATATGAATCCTGCCTTCATTAGTAGCGGGGGCTGATCAAAATGCCCCGGTCCCCAACACGGGGCTCAGGTGTTGGGTATCCTCTGCCTTAATCTCCGCAGCTGACGCTCGCGTTTTAATGACTCCGCGGGAAGGTTGGGAGGCTTGCTGGGAACGCAGCCAAGGAGACAGCCGAGATCAAGGGAGGCTGTCCGCGTTAAGCTGGAGACCTGCCTTCGGTAACGTGCCACCATTGGCAGCGGGCAGGGCTTAGGCAAATGCGGGAGGGAGGGAGGGAGGGTGTGGGGGGGGGAACACTGCAAGACCCTTTTGTCCAAAGAAACACCCATGGTTTTTTTTGTTTTTGTTTTTGTCTGTCTGGGTCGATTCTTACTTTTTGCCTCCATTTTTTAAAGCTTTTTGTGGGACAGCTTTTTCCCCCCCTCTGCCAATTTTTTTTAAATTTATTTTATTTTATTTCGAATTTATATACCGCACCTTCTCCCGAGCGACTCAGGGCGGTGTACAGCCAGCTAAAAACATACAATACAAACATTAAAAACAATTAAAAGGATATATATTAATTTGGCCCCAATTTAAAATGACAAACCAGTTAAAAATGTTTTTAAAAAATGTTATGTTAAGCCAGCCCGGCTTGCTGGAAAAAGAAGGTTATAAGGGCACGGCGGAAGGCACCGAGGTCTTGGATTCTTCTTATCTCTGGGGGCAGCTGATTCCAGAGGGTAGATGCCCCTACAGAGAAGGCCCTCCCCCTGGGGGTCACCAGCCTACATTGTTTGGCTGATGGCACCCCGAGGAGGCCCTCTCTGTGGGAGCGCACGGGTTGGTGGGAGGTCATCGGTAGCAGCAGGTGGTCACGAAGATAACTAGGTCCTATGCCATGGAGCGCTTTAAAGGTGATAACCAACACCTTGAAGCGCACTCGGAAGACCACTATTATCAAGTGTGTGGGGGGAAGCAGATTATTATTAATATATTTTTTTTGGGACTCTTGGCAGTCGAACCAAAAATTCACCTTAACCCTTTTATAGTAAACCCCGGTCATCTTTTAAAAGCTGCCTCTGCTCTTCTGGCGTTGGTCTCCGATTTGCACGTCTTGACTCCATCTCTTGCACTTTTTTTCACGTGGACCCGGAGCTCACTCTTAGCTGGGAGGTAGAAGGCTAAGGAGGTGGGGGGAAAAAACACCACATGTCCTTGCACTTACTTCTAATACTTGCGTTATTGGAATTTTATTTCTGCAAGGACAAAGGATGATAGAGTTGGAGGGGACCTTGGAGGTCTTCTAGTCCAGCCCCCTGCTCGAGCAGGAGAGCTTATACCATTGAAGACAAATGACTGTCCAATCTCTTCTTTAAAACCTCTAGTGTTGGAGCACCCAGAACTTCTAGAAGCCGTTCCATGATTAATTGTTCTCACTGTCAGGAAATTTCTTCTTAGTTCTAGGTTGCTTCTTTCCTTGGTTAGTTGCCATCCGTGCTTTGGAAAATAGTTTGACTCCCTCCTTGTCTTTTAAGGTAAAGGTAAAGGTTCCCCTTACACATATGTGCTAATCGTTCCCGACTAGCGGTGCTCATCTCTGTTTCAAAGCCGAAGAGCCAGCACTGACTGAAGACATCTCCGTGGTCATGTGGCCGGCATGACTCAACACCAAAGGTGCACGGAACGCTGTTACCTTCCCACCAAAGGTGGTCCCTATTTTTCTACTTGCATTTTTTACCTGCTTTCGAACTGCTAGGTTGGCAGAAGCTGGGACAAGTCATGGGAGCTCACTCCATTATGCCGCCCTAGGGATTTGAACCACTGAACTGCTGACCTTTCGATCGACAAGCTCAGCATCTTAGCCACTGAGCCACCGCATCCCTCCATCTTTGTAGGAGCCCCTCAAATATTGGAAGACCGCTGTCATGTCTCCCCTAGTCCTTCTTTTCATTAAACTAGACAGAATCGTTCTTTGTAGGTTTTAGCCTCCAAAACGGAAGCTCAGCCTTGGTCATTTTTGTGACCGTCTGCCCCCTGTGAAAGTCCGAGCAATTTTTCAGAAAATAATAAAGGAACACATGAAATGTACATCCATCTCCTGTAGGGATGGAACGAGAGTTTGATTGTTTGATTGATAGAAAGGTAGTTTTGCCAATAAGAGAGCAAGAGACAAAAATCAAAGGAATTTGTGGGACTGAGCAGGACACGTTGTTGCCTTGGCAGGTAATTTGCTATAAATTGTTAATGTAAATTCAGGTTAATAGAGCGGATTCCCCCCCCTTCTTTTTTTACTCCCCTCCTGCCCTCCCCTAAAAAAAGAGAGACAGATAAACTGCTGATTAATTCAGTATAGAACTCAATTACAAATTGAAAGAGCCACAGCGGGACTCCCGAACCCTAAAGACAACAGATGTTGAATTGATACTCCAGCATATTTTACACCGGTATGAAATATTAACATGGTTTATTATATACTGGTATTGGAGGATAGGAGAAAGGAGAGGCCGAGGTTGTTCGTCTTTTGAAAATAGCGGAGTTTCTGCTAATCGTAAGTGAGGGTTGTGGAAGATGGGTATTTTAAGTCTCTCTATAGCAAGCTCTTTAAGGCCTTCCTTTTTTGATAGAGGTTGTAGAACATGTGAAAGACGCTACCGCATTTCCCCCAAAATAAGACTGGGTCTTATATTAATTTTGGCTCCAAAAGACGCATTAGAACTTATTTTCTGGTTAGGTCTTATTTTCAGGGAGATACGGTACTAAATGCATCTGTCTGGCTGATGAACATAATTGGGGCTTATTTTGGGGAGTAGGGCTGATATTACGAGCAGCTGAAAAATCGTGCTAGGGCTAATTTTCCGGTTGGGTCTTATTTTCAGGGAAATACGGTACTAAATGCATCCATCTGGCTGACGAACTTAATTGGGGCTTATTTTGGGGAGTAGGGCTTATATTATGAGTATGCTGAAAAATCATGCTAGGGCTTATTTTCCGGTTGGGTCTTATTTTCAGGGAAATACGGTACTAAATGCATCCGGCTGGCTGACGAACTTAATTGGGGCTTATTTTGGGGAGTAGGGCTGATATTATGAGCATGCTGAAAAATTGTGCTACCGCTTATTTTCAGGGAAATACGGTACTAAATGCATCCGTCTGGCTGACAAACTTAATTAGGGCTTATTTTGGGTGTGTGTGTAGGGCTTATATTACGAGCATCCTGAAAAATCATGCTAGGGCTTATTTTCCAGCTGGGTATTATTTTCAGGGAAACACGGTAGGATCTTCATTTCATAATGTTTCAAAGGAGGAATGCTGAGCCCAGAATCATGGTTTGCTTTTCATGTGGGGTGAAATGATCGTTTTGGTTCCAAATGAGAGGGATGAGTGTGAGGATTTTCCTCAGATTGTTTAGGAAGCGAGATAATGTCTCACACTGACATGATGGATAGAACATGTATCTATCCAATTTCTGAGGAAAGCACTCCAAAACCAACCTGTCTGAAGAACTGTACTAGGAGACAGATCACTCAGGGTTGAGGCCACCATGTCTGAATGGTGAACCCTCTGTAGCTGTGGACGACACCAAAATACCAGCAGGCAAAGTGTCCCCAAAGTGTAAAGTTCGTGGCAGAATCAAATCTATTCTGTGGATGTGAGGTGATAGGCATGGCATTTCCTCAAGGGAGAAGTCAACGTGTGTTGTTGGGACTCCTCAGCTGCCTGGGGTCATGCAACACTTTCTTGCAAATTTCTTCTTGGTGTGGAACCCTCCCAACGTAAGAAAAGTATTGACTAAATTAATGTGAGAGGGCAGAACTCTCCTATAATCTACATATATAAAAGCCAAATACCACTCACTCATCACCAAATCTTAATATAATACTGTATATGAAATACTAATGATCTGATGGTCATTTCGAAAAATCCTTACTTAGTGAATACCTAGAAGCCAAGAGGAATATACGTGCCAAGTTTCAAGTTTGTAGGCTTTACAGTTCTGGAGATTTCGTGATGTGAGTGGTATTTGGCCTTTTATATATAGATTATATTAACACGCTCTGATGCTAAGGAGTTAGATGTTCTTCTCCCCCTCCCTACCTGAAAAGAACTCTGTTCCAACTGCCAGTTGCCTTATATTAACACGCTCTGATGAGTTACACATTCTACATAAATTTTCAAACTTTAGGTGTCAATGTAACGAGCCTGATCGTATCTACTCATTAATTTTCAAGCTTTTAACTCTCAATGTATCAAGCCCGATCACATAGTTTCGTAGCGAATGGAATAGAATAACAAAGTTAGAAGGGACCTTGGAGATCTTCTAGTCCAACCCCCTGCTTAGGCAGGAAATCCTATACTCTATTACAGACAAAATAGTTGTTCAGTCTTGTTCTTAAAAAATTCCAGTGTTGGAGCATTCACAACTTCTGGAGGCAAGTTGTTCTACTGATGAATTGTTCTCACTGTCAGAAAATTTCTTCGTAGTTCCTAGATTTCTTCTCTCCTTGATTAGTTTCCATCCTTTGCTTCTTTGTCCTGCCCTCATTGTCGAAGTTAGTGGACAATGAGTCTCACCAAAGTCCAGATGAAAACATGGGACCTGAGAAGGTTAAGTCCTGGACCTATAAGTCTCCTGGACTTCTAGGAGTCTCCGAAAAGGTCTTGCTTAGCTCAAAAAGAAAAGCTTGGCCACGTAGACATCAAAATATCTCTTGGTGAGCTCTCATTTTAGATCAGAAGAAAGAAACTTGACTCGGGGTAACCTTCTTTGATTCTACTTTTCTTAGAAAGCTGGAAAGAACGTTAGAGCAGGTAAGGCGGTTTGACTTCCCGCATTCCCCTTTCTAACCTAATTTATTTTCTTTTTTGGCCAATGAAATGACCAAAATGATCTTTTGGAGAAAGAAATGAAAATTGCTTTGATTTTTAGTATCCGTGTCTCGGGTCGGTTCTCTTTTGAACTTCCCAGCAGATTTAGCCCCGCTCTCAGTTACATATTGATCCGCGCACAATTTCTCCCGGAAGACGGGTGTATCCGCATTATTCTTCCACGCTTTAATTATCCTACCCTCGGTTTATTTAGCCTTCACGAACCATCATTTTCCTAGTCTCGAATCCCCAGCACTTCTCCATAGATTTTTTTACCGCCAGTCTGACCTCCCTCACGCTGCCCTTTCCCCAACCCAGTTATTTCTCTCAGATTCCTGCTTAAAGTAATTTGTCTTTTTATCTTTCCTTTTGCCTTTATTTATCCCCCCACCCTTTCCCCCCCTCCCCTGGTTTTTTTGTAAGAACTTCCATTCTGGCTGGTCTGTTTGGGAAATGTCATAAATAAGGATTATTATTATTTTTTTTTAATCAAGTTGTGGATACAATCCATATCGCAGCCGGTAAATTGACAGGCCTTCTTTCGAAAGCTGGAATTGCTTCCAACAGTTTGCATTTTTTTAAAAAAAGAAAGTAAAAATAATGTACAATGATGTACTCAAAGGATTTCATATAAGGGAAAGGCTACGGAGGAATATTTTATTTATTTATTTTTATTTAATTTAATTTGATTTATATGCCGCCCTTCTCCGGAGACTCAGGGCGGCTTACAATGCGTTAAGCAATAGCCTTCATTCTTTTGTATATTTTATACAAAGTCAGCTTATTGCCCCCACAAACTGGGTCCTCATTTCACCTACCTTAGAAAGGATGGAAGGCTGAGTCAACCTTGAGCCTTGGAGAGATTCGAACCAGCAGAAATTGCAGGCAGCTGTGTTAATAACAGGGTGCATTAAACCACTGTACTTTCAAGGCTCAATAGAACTCAATAAAGGAGAATATTTGTTGCTCGGGGTTGAAATGCAGAGTCCTTGGTGCTTTCTGAGCTTGGTAGTTTTCTGGCAGACTTTTCCATGACCCAAATCAGGTAACATTAACAGATTAACAGAGTTGGAAGGGACCTTGTAGGTCATCTAGTCCAACCTCCTGTCCAAGCAGGAGACCCTAAATCATTTCTGACAGATAGCAGTCCAGTCTCTTCTTCAAAGCCTCCAGTGATAAAGCTTCCACAACTTCTGTTCCACTGGTGGATTGTTCTCACAGTCAGAAAATTTCTCCTTATTTCCAGGTTGAATTTCTCCTTGGTCAGTTTCCATCCATTCTTCCTTGTCTGGCCTTTGGGTGCCTTGGAAAATAGCTTGACCCCTCCTCTCTGTGGCAGCCCTTCATATATTGGAAGACTGCTATCATGTCTCTCCTGGTCCTTCTCTTCACTAGACTAGCCAGGCCCAGTTCCTGCAACTGTTCATCGTATGTTTTAGCCTCCAGTCCCCTCTTTGTTGCTCTTCTCTGCACTCTTTCTAGAGTTTCAACCTCTTTTTTATAGTGTGGTGACCAAAACTGGATGCAGTACTCTAGGTGTGGCCTTACTAAGGCTTCATAGGGTGGTATTAGGACCTCCCTTGATCTTGATTGTATCCCTCTGTTAATGCAACTTAGGGTCTCATTGGCTTTTTTGGCTGCCGCCGCACACTCTTGGTGTCAGGTTTCAATGTCATCTCAAATAAATTGCACTCCCAAACAATTAATCTTTGCTGAAATATTCCATTTATTGAGTACAACAGATCTGGCCCCGACTTTGTCGTAGCCGATACTAACCCTCTGACCCCCAAACCCTTCCCTTTCCATTCCCCAATTCTCATCTTCTCATTGGCCATCTTCCAAGTCAATCTCCCCAGCTTCTGACCTCAACCCACAGGAATGTCCCCCTCCCATCCCATCTCCTAGGGGATATTATCTACAGAGAAAATAAGTAGGGGAAAAGTCAAGCCTCATCTCCTCCTTTTTATGGCAGCATCAGAATGCTGACACTTGGCTCATGTTTAGCTGGTTGTCCACTAAGACTTCAAGATCTCTTTCACAGTCACTGCTTTAAGCCTGGTTTCACCCAGGCTATATGTGCACTTTTGGGTTTTTTTGCCTAAGTGCAAGATTTTACTTTTGACGAGACCGACATCAGATGGCTAGCATTGATGATGTTACCTAGTTTGGGTCACGAAATGTCTTCAAGAAAACCACCAAGCTCAAAGTAATGTTTCTCCAAGCCTGGAGAAGCTTGAAGACCAGTGGACTTCAACGCCCAAAATTCCCTAGTCAGCGTGGAATTCTGGGAGTTGGAAGTCCACCCGTCTTCAAGTCGCCAAGCTTGGAGAAACGTAAAAGGCAGTTCCCGTCTTGATCTTGTCAAGTGTAGAAGCGAAGCTGGGCCAGATCTGGTTAGCACTTGGTTGAGAAGCTGTTGACACAAATTCCAGCTTTGTCAGTCCAGTTGGTAAGCTGGAGAAACATCTGGAAGGAGGTGGTGGACAGCCATTTCTTTATCGTGTCTGGGAAAATCAGGTGGATGTTGGACCTGGGTTGGGTTAGGGTCATCTCGAAAGAGACATGGCTTTTGGAAAAGTTCAGGGTTCCAAGTAGCACCCCCAACGAAAGAAGACTCCGAGGCTTGAGTTTCCTCAAAGTTCCATTTTATTAGAGAGGTCATATTGCCACATTTGGGAAGTGGTGGCTCAGTGGCTTAAGATGCTGAGCTTATCGATCGGAAGGTCGGCAGTTCAGTGGTTCGAGTGCCGCGTAACGGGGTGAGCTCCCGTGACTTGTCCCAGCTTCTGCCAACCTAGCAGTTCAAAAGCAGGTAAAAAATGCAAGTAGAAAAATAGGGACCACCTTTGGTGGGAAGGGAACAGCGTTCCATGCGCCTTTGGCATTGAGTCATGCCGGCCATATGGACACTGAGATGTCTTCAGACAGTGCTGACTCTTCGGCTTTGAAACGGTGATGAGTTTCCTTGAGCCGGGAACAACTAGCACATATGTGCTTTTATTGGCACATCTGGGAAAACCCGAATCTGAAAGTCCCTTCCCCCCTGCACCCACATGTCCATCACATGTTCCAATCAAAGCACCGTCCCAACTGGAGATGCCTCCCAGTCACACCACTCCAAGTGCAGGGCAAGACGTCCTTGACTCTCAGAGAAAAGAATGTTTTTATGACTCTATATCTCCCCTGCTCCATACCCTCCCAGTTTCACACAGCAGTCAATGTGGCAGGCCTGAAGATCCAACGAAAAAGATGGCTTCCAGGCCTGACACGGCGGTTGGGTTCTCCTGCCTTCCTTCCTAGCCAAATTGGACCCAACATCTGCAAGACAAAGGCAGAAACCGTTGAGTGGGGAAAAGGAAGGAGACTGCAACTGTTTGGGCTTCGCTTCTTGTCATTAGGGCTGGAAGGAGGCAATATATCAAGTTTTGGCGCGTGTACCGAATGCAACTCTCCAGATAGCAGGTTTAAAGTCAAGATTTAATACGGGCCTCTCCACGATGATGCTGCAGTGACAGTTTAAAACTCTCCCTTTAAATCTCGGCAGACTTTATAGCCAGCAGAGGGCCAATATAGAGTTTAATGGCATTACAAGACATAAATCATCTTTTAAAGATGCTACCAGTAGCTCCAAAATTAAATGCAGGCAATCTCCTCCGCGATAAATAATTTATCAAACGCCATTTCGGATGAGCTCTCCATGCTGAGTTATTTATTTTAGCCTTTACCGCTCAATTCCTCCGGCGCCCTTTGGCGGATCCATTACTGGTCAGTTTTAATGAACTCGGGGGCTCTGCCGTGGCCTCTTCCAGCCGTTTGGCACAGCTGCAGTGACCATTAGGCGGCTGGCCCGGTCCTCTTTGTGCCTTTTACAAGCGCGGCCCATTTGTCTTGCGCCGGTAAATGGCGGAGCACATCGGAGCCCGGGGACACATTACGCGATGTAGCAACGGCGAAGCAAGCCGCCCTACCCTGGAAAGAGCTGCTCGTCGCAGCTGACTTCAAATACAGTACATCACTCTTACTGTATAATCTCATTTATGGGATATCTCTGGGCTGGGGGTGGGGGGCGGCGGGGGGGGCTGCGTTCCCAGGTAGTTTAGATCCTGCAACCTTCAAAGGAGGAGCGTCCTCCCTTTGAAATGATCCCAAACTTTGGGACGGTGGCAGCACCGTTGTTAAATCTGTACTTTGAGTTTGATAGATGGGCTGTCAGCGTTTTCCCGATCGGACCGCTGCTTAAAGCTTTCGGTGGCCTGGAAGGCTTCACCACCGGGTGGCTTTTTCCTCCCAAGAAAGTTGGGCAAGGTTGTCTGAATGGATATCCCAGGTCTGGATAATATTTCTGGCGTGTGTAGCTGCTGTCAGGTTTCGATGCTATCTCAAAATAAATGGAACTTCCAAACTGCCGATCTGTAAGGAAATTTTCTCTTTATTCGAGCACGGCAGTCTGATCCTGACTCTTTTCGCGGTCAGTACTGACCTTTGCCCCCCAATCCCTCCCTTTCCGATCCCCAATTCTCTGCTTCTCTTCCCCCCCATTTCCTCCACCCTTTACCCCCCTTCATCCCCCCCCGACTTCCCAGAGCAAAATACAAGGTATTTCATTTAGTCAAACATAAACTAGATTAATCTACTTATCCTCAAAGTACTACCTCCCCCACTGAAACCTTAACTCCACTATAGATAACCAAATACTTCTAATACTAACAGCCATTCATAAGCTATTTGATATTTTCTTGTCTGATATTTATTTTGAATATAATCAATCCATCTTCTCCATTCCGATACGTATCTTTCTTGCGTGTGGTCCTTCAAATACACCGAGATTTTCGCCATTTCTGCTAGGTTTGTTACTTTCAATGTCCACTCTTCAATAGTCTTCTCTGCTTCTCATTGGCTATCTTCCAAGTCACTTTCCTGATTCCTTTCTTCGTCAGGTCACAGGAATGTCTCCCCCCCTCCCCATCTCCGAGGAGACCAAATCTTCAAAGGGATTTAGCAGGCAAAAGTTCAGGCTTCTCCTCCCTTTTCTATGTCAGTGCTGAGACATTGACAGCTGCCTTGTGGATTTGAGAAAGGAGATGGTTGAAATGCCACACAGGTCTTAGATAGGGACGGTCTGAATCTGATTAGGACTTGGGTTAGCCACTTGAAGATCTGTGGAGTTCAACTTCCAGGGTTCCCCAGCGAGAATAGTATCTAGGGTCTCCTGTTTGAGCAGAGGGCTGGACTAGAAGACCTCCAAGATCCCTTCCAATTCTGTTATTCCATGATCCCAGATCAAGTAATCAGTGGAATAGCTTGCCTCCAGAAGTGCTCCAAACACTGGAGGTTTTTAAGAAAAGACTGGACAACCATTTGTCTGAAATGGTATGTAGGGATCTCCTGCTTGAGCAGGGGGTTGGACTAGATGACCTTCCAAGGTCCCTTCCTACTCTTGTTACTCTTGAGTTTGCTGCCTGGGGAATTCTGGGAGTCGAAGTCCACCCAGAATTGGCCAAGCTTCCAAAACATTAGTTTGGCAGAATTAGGTTGGGTTTATTGCTCTGACAAACCAGGTCCTGAATTGAGAGCCAGCTCGTGTGTGTGTGTGAGAGAGAGAGAGGGGGGGGGGGAGGAGAGAGAGAGAGAGAGAGAGGGAGGGAGGGAGGAAAGGAGGGAGGGATGGATGAAATTAGGAGTAACCAGGTTGCTGCAAATGAGCAAAGCAAGAGCACCCCTCAGCCTTTTGCAGGTGTATATGTGAGTATGTGTGTGTGTGAGAGAGATGAAATTAGGAGTAACCAGGTTCCTGTAAACGAGCAAAGCAGAAGCAAAACCAGCCTTCTGCACGGAGGAGGAGATTTGCAGCCGAAATAATTGAGCTGTGAGAATCTGGGCCTCTTGTGTGGAGGGTCTCTGGAGGGTCTTGAACATGTGCTGGGAACAGGCTCAATTGCCCATTGGGGTCCTCTTCAGCGCTACGCATGGCAGCTGCTGCTGGGGGGAAAAAAATTGGGAGGACCTTGAGGGTTAAAGAGCAGCCGCGCACGGCCTGGGTCTGTTGTTCAAGCCACACGGGGACTTGAACGGTGAGGATGAAGAGCGCCCCTTCCCCCCCCTTGTTCAGCCTTGCAGAGTGAGGGGCTCTGGAGTGGGTTAGGTGCAGGGGTGAAATGCTACCGGTTCACATCGGTTTGGGCGAACCGGTAGTAATAAAAGCTACCGGTTCGGGCGAATTGGTATTTCTGAAGATCAGCTATGCCGCACGGTTTATATTCTCTAGAAAGCAGGAAATCTTGCTTTCTAGCGAATCTAAATTGCACGGCACAGCGGTACCCCCCCCCCCTCACTCTTCTACTTACCTTCTTAAGCCTCCTTTTCCCATTTGGCATGTATTGTGCGTACCCGCACAGCAAACCAGTGGCAAACTTCAGATGGGGTCTACGAAACCCAGAGACAGGCATGTTAGGGCGAAAGCCTGCAAAAGAGGCTGAAATTCATACAGTTCTTCTAAGATTTGGTCGTTTTTCTCTCCGAGTTCACATCCGACATGACTTTCGTTCAAGGCCCCTTGTCTAAAATGCAGGCTTTCTTTTCTTTTTAATAAATCTTATTAATTTTCTATTAATCGCATTTCTCAGTGCGTAATAAACACCGTGTTGTCCGGGTATTGAGTTTGCTTAACAATACATTGCGGCCCTCAAATGAAAAGAGCCCTGGTAGCGCAGCAGACTAAAGCACTGTTATTAACATCAGCTGCCTGCAATTACTGCAAGTTCGAATCTCGCCAGGCTCAAGGTTGATTCAGCCTTCCATCCTTTCTAAGGTAGGTAAATTGAGGACCCAGTTTGTGAGGGCAATAAGCTGACTTTGTATAAATATACAAAAGGATGAAGGCTATTGCTTAACGCATTGTAAGCCGCCCTGAGTCTCCGGAGAAGGGCGGCATATAAATCAAACAAACAACCCCAAAAAAATCGAATTCGACACCCCTGCTGTAGTGGGTGCTGATCAGTGGTGGGTTTCAAATTTTTTTTACTACCGGTTCAGTGGGCGTGGCATGGCTTGGTGGGCGTGGCAGGGGAAGGATACTGTAAAATCCCCATTCCCTCCCCAATCCAGGGAAACGTTACTGCAAAATCCCCATTTCCTCCCGATCAGCTGGGACTCAGAAGACAGAATAGATGGGGGGTGGGGCCAGTTAGAATTTTTACTACCGGTTCTCCGAACGACTCAAAATTTCCGCTACCGGTTCTCCAGAACTGGTCAGAACCTGCTGAAACTCATCTCTGGCGCCAATGTAATAAAGAGTTGCATTATATACTATGTCCGTACGATCAATTTGCAGGCATTTAGGAGGCCAAATGTGTTGGAAAAAAGCAAATCAAGAGGAGTGCAGATTTTAACAGGGTTTTATTTTCCTATTTATTTATTTATTTATTTATTTATTTATTTATTTATTTTAAATGCGTGGGGTGGGGAAATAATCATTTTAGCCGTGAGCAATCCACCTTTGGTGTTGAGTCATGCCGGCCACATGACCACGGAGACGTCTTCAGACAGCGCTGGCTCTTCGGCTTTGAAACGGAGATGAGCACCGCCCCCTAGAGTCGGGAACAACGAGCACATATGTGCGAGGGGAACATTTACCTTTTAATGCCAAATCAGCTCCTACTTTTTCTTCTTCAGCCCAGGAAAAGAGGGAAGCTTCTCCCTTCCTCCGTTGGACTTTGTACTTATTCAAATGCCTGCAAATTTATTTCCTCTTTTTTTGGATAATGTCTTTGCTTCCCCTGTAGAAGCTGTAGAAGCTTCTATGGCTGTAGAAGCATCAACCAACTTAGAATAGAATAGAATCACAGAGTTGGAAGGGAGCTTGGAGGTCTTCTAGTCCAACCCCCTGCTTAGGCAGGAAACCCTACACTACTTCAGACAAAGGGTTATCCAACTTCTTCTTAAAAACTTCCAGTGTTGGAGCATTCACAACTTCTGGTGGCCAGTTGTTCCACTGATGAATTGTTCTGACTGTCAGGAAATTCCTCCTTAGTTCTAAATTGCTTCTCTTCTAGATTAGTTTCCATCCATTGCTGCTTGTCCTGCCTTCAGGTGCTTTGGAGAATAGCTTGACTCCCTCTTCTTTGGGGCAGCCCCTGAGATATCGGAGGACTGCTATCATGTCACCCCAGGTCCTTCTTTTCATTAGATCAGATTTCTCTGTGGTCTCCTTTCTTCCATATCTTTGTCTTCTTTTTTTCTTCTGGTTTCTCTCTATTACAGGTAGCCCCCGAATTACAACAGTTCATTTAGTAACCGTTCAAAGTTACGACGGCACTGAAAACTGTGACTTAACGACTGTTTTTTCACCCTTACGACCTTTGCAGCATGACTTATGGTCATCACGTGGTCAAAATTCCAGACGCTTGGCAACTGGCTCACATTTATGGCGGTCACAGCGTCCATCCGGGGGATCACAGGGTCATATTAATCAACTTTTGTGACCCTTCTGGCAAGCCAAGTTCCACAGGGGAAGCCAGGTTGACTTAACTTATCAACCACAGCGATTTGCTTAAGAACCAAGGCAAGGAAAGTCGTAAAATGGGGCAAAATTCATTTTAACCAATGTCCTGCTTAAGAACAGAGGTTTTGGGCTCTTTAAAAGATGGAGGAATGCTGGATTCCTTACATTTTGCTTGAATTTTTTATGAGCCTTGGTGGTGCAGTGGTTAGAGTGCAGTACTGCAGGCTCCTTCTGCTGCCTGCCAGCTGCCTGCAATTTGGCAGTTCGAATCTCACCAGGCTCAAGGTTGACTCAGCCTTCCATCCTTCCAAAGTTGGTCAAATGAGGACCCAGATTGTTGGGGGCAACAGGCTGACTCTGTAAACCGCTTAGAGAGGGCTGTAAAGGTTTGTGAAGTGGAAGACAAATTCCTTGTGTCCGATCACACTTGGCCAATAAAGAATTGTATTGTTTGTATGTATGTATGTATCTGTTTGTCTGTTTCTCTCTCTCTCTAATCCATCCATCCATCCCTCTCTCTATATCTATCTAATCCACCCACCCATCCATCCGTCCATCCCTCCCTCTCTCTCTAATCCATCTCTATATCTATCTATCGAATCCACCCATCCATCCATCCCTCTCTATCTAATCCACCCACCCACCCACCCATCCATCTATCCATCCCTCTCTCTCTCTAATCCATCCATCCATCCATCCATCCCTCTCTCTCTCTAATCCATCCATCCATCCATCCATCCATCTATCCATCCATCTATCTATCTGGCACAGTGGTTAGAATGCAGCATTGCAGGCTAATTCTGCCGACTGCCAGGAGTTCAATCCTGACCGGCTCAAGGTTGACTCAGCCTTCTGTCTTTCCGAGGTCAGTAAAATGAGGACTCGGATTGTCGGGGGCCAGAGGCTGACTCTGTAAACCGCTTAGAGAGGGCTCTGAAGCCCTGTGTAGCAGTATATAAGTCTATTAAGTGCTATTGCTATTTTTCCCTCCCTCTTTCCCCTACCCCCACTCCCCCCACCCCCAGGAAGAAGAAGCCAAACACCTTGTGAGAGATGCAATTGCAGCTGGCATATTTAATGACCTGGGCTCTGGCAGCAATATTGATATCTGCGTCATTAACAAGAGCAAGCTGGACTTCCTCCGTCCGTACAACACACCGAACAAAAAGGGGGAAAGGTGAGTTTTGTGTGTGTGTGAACCAGAAGGATTTTGCTTAAGGGTTGCAATGGATCTGCAAAAGGCCACCTTGGGGTGAGCAGTCTGAAGGCCTTGGAAATGGTATGAGAAATCTGAGCACAATAACCACCACAGGTAGTCCTTGACTTACAACAGTTCATTTAGTGACCATTCAAAATTATGACGACACTGAAAAAAGTGACTTACGACCGTTGTTCACACTTACGACCGTTGCAGCATCCCCGGGGGGGAGTGTCACGTGATCAAAATTCAGCTTGTTGGGCAACTGACTCATACCTACGACCGTTTGCTGGGCCTGGGGTCACACGATCCCCTTTTGTGACCTTCTGACAAGCAAAATCCGTGGGGGAAGCCAGATTTGCTTTACAACCGGGTGGCCAACTTAATGACGGCAAGCGATTCACTTAACAACCGTGGCAAGAAAGGTCGTAAAACGGAGCAAAACAACTGGTTTATACTTACGACAGTTGCAGTGTCCCGGGGTCAATCAATCGTGTTCCTAACTTAACAGATGCAGTGATCTGCTTAACAACTGTGGCGAAGAAAGTCGTAAAATGGGGGCAAAGCTCACTTAAGAAATGTCTCGCTTAGCAACAACAATGTTGGGCTCAATTGCGGTTGTAACTCAAGGACTAGCTAAGGTAGCCTGCGAACATCTATGGAGATTCTCGGCCATCCTTGTTTCAACAGGTGACTAGACTTCCTTGGTGTTTTCTTTGAAGACCTTTCGCTTCTCATGCAAAAAACGCTTCTTCAGTTCTGACTGAACATAAATCCTTCCCACCATCCAGTCAGAGCTGAAGAAGGCATGAGCAGCGAAACATCTTCAAAGGAAAAACAAAAGTCCAGTCGCCTCTTGAAAAAGCACCTTTGGGATAGTCTGCAAACGGTGAATCGATGCATCGGATGACCAAGGCTACCACGAAGGAATTCAGGCTGTGGGATATGACGCCGAACTGGCCACGTGAAGGTCCTGTCCAGAATGCGGCCTGAAAACCAGAGGGTATTCAGCTGGTTCGGACTGGTTCGGGCGAACCGGTAGCGGAGATCGCCGGTTTGGACTGGTTCGGGGGAACTGGTAGCGGAGATCGACGGTTTGGACCGGTTCGGGCAAACCAATAGCGGAGATCGCTGGTTTGGACTGGTTCGGGGGAACTGGTAGCGGAGATCGACGGTTTGGACCGGTTCGGGCAAACCAATAGCGGAGATCGCTGGTTTGGACTGGTTCGGGGGAACTGGTAGCGGAGATCGACGGTTTGGACCGGTTCGGGCAAACCAATAGAGATGGCTGGTTTGGACTGGTTCGGGGGAACTGGTAGCGGAGATCGACGGTTTGGACCGGTTCGGGCAAACCAGTAGCGGAGATCGCCGGTTTGGACTGGTTCGGGGGAACTGGTAGCGGAGATCGACGGTTTGGACCGGTTCGGGCAAACCAATAGCGGAGATCGCTGGTTTGGACTGGTTCGGGGGAACTGGTAGCGGAGATCGACGGTTTGGACCGGTTCGGGTGAACCAGTAGCAGAGATCACTGGTGGACCTGCCCCCGTGTTACGCTGTCCTATTTAGGCACGTTTTTGAGGCTGGTTACATGCACAGAAGGTCTGCGCACAAGCAAAGTGTGTTCACACGGCGAACCAGTGATAAAATGTGAAACTCACTGCTGCTGAAAACGTTTGCAGTGGTATCAACCTGCCCTTATTTTCGTGACCCGTCTTGCAAAACCCTTGGCGACCCCCGTCATCTTGCGAGAGGAAAAGCCCCTTTCCTCCCACAGTGGTCACGAAGGCTCCCGAAGGAGAGGCATGAAGGAAATTTGCCAAAGGGGCAAATTTCCAAAAGGCAAATGGACTTCCTTTGTTTTTGCTTGAAGACCTTTCGCTTCTCGTCTCAGAAGCTTCTTCCAGTTCTGACTGAACGGTTGGGGCCATGGGAAGGGTTCATGTTCCACTAGAACTGAAGAAGCTTCTCGGATGAGAAGCGAAACCCCCTCAAGGAGGGAAAAAAAAAGTCCAATTGCCTTTTGAAAAAAAACCTTTGGGATCACCACGACCCTATGGAGAATCTCCCACAGGCACGAAAAGTCTGCATATGTTTCTAGTCCTCAAGATTCCCTAAATCTCTCTAGGGGAAAAAGTCTTACTTGCCAGCTGCGTAACACCTGCAGCCTGGTGAGAGTTACTCAGACCCACAAAGTTTTTGTGACGGTGCCACCTTTTTGCTCCTCGACAGGCAAGGAAGATACCGGTGTGAGAAGGGAACCACAGGCGTCCTGTCGGAAAAGGTCATCCGCCTGGAACTGGAAGTGGCAGAGGAGACGGTGCAGACCATGGACACCTCCTGATTCCTGGCGGAGAATCTGGGACACGGTTAGGGGGACCGAGTGTATTCCTTCAAAGTCAAAATATTTTTTTTTGCAATGTTAACAATTAAATGAATAAAGCAAATAATGGAACAGGATGGGTTGTTCTTGGAATCTGGAGGACGGCAGGGAAGAGTCTCCAAGCCCATCATGCTCTACCTGTTGTGGTGTAAGCGTTATGGGTTTGAATACACGGGGGTCCTTGACTTATAACCTTTTGCTTAGTGACTTTTCCAAGTTGGATTATTGCACATTGTAGTTAGCTAACCCCAGCTCTGGTGCGTGGGGACCATCCATAGCCCAGTTCTCTGTGCAAATAAATCCTCAACTTAACCTTTCGTTTAGTGACTGTTCTGAGTTACGGCAGCCCTGGAAAAAAAAATGACCCACAACTGCTTTTCACACTTTACACAACTGTTGCAAACATCTTCCGCGGGCCAGCTGATCAAAATTCGGACGCTTGGCTATTGGCGAAGGATCCCGACAGGCCCGAGACAACGGGGAAGCCGGATTCGCGTTACGACCATGTCACTCACTTAACCCACTGCAGTGATTCACTTAACGGTGGCAAGAAAAAAGTCATAAAAAGGGCCACCCCCCCTTAACCACCGTCTTCACTTAGTAGCGTAAAATGTGGGCTCTGTTGTCGTAAGTCGGAGGACTACCTGGATTTAACTACACTGTCCCGCTTGAGGGAAGTAAAATGTGAAAGGTGCCAGTTTTAAGCCCCTCGACGACGCCAAACTCAATGCCGAGGACCGTTTTTCTTTTTACAAAGGAAACTTTTATTTGGTAAATCGTCTTAAATCTTGCCTAAAAATGCAGAGTTGCCTTCGCCCCACCCCTTTCGTCAAAAGGATGACGACTTAAGCGCTAAGAGGAGGCCTTAACAGCGCACGAGAGAGAGAAAGTGCGCAGTCAGGTGGAGCCGAGCAATTTATCTTTCCGAAATCTCCCAACAGTCCAAAACTTTTCCAAAGTTATTACCCCCAAGACTAGGTAACGTTCCCAACCCAACCCCCCAAAAATATCACCTGCAGAGCGGAGGAAAGTTTTCGGCAGAAGCTTCAGCAGTTGAGAGCCGTTTTGCAGAGTCTTCAAGAGAAACTTTTCCTGGGCCCTCTAGTCACCCCCCACATCCCACCTACCCTGCCTTCTTTAAAACCCTTTGTCCCAAACCGGTGACTTAATTTGCTTTTTCGAAGACCCAGGAGCTGCAAAAACCCTGCCAGTAGAGAGGTATCTTTAATCATCTTTCCAAGAGAGAAAAACTGGTTGTTGTTTTTTTTTCGCTGTTTCTTCTGCCGCCAAATAGTAGCCTCCAGAAAGAAGCTTATGACGACTGCCCCTTCCTCTCCCGAGGCAGAGTCCCCCCCAAAATCCTGCTTGCAAGGCATGGCGGTCCCAGAGTTAAGGCTCCGTCAAATAAAAAAAAATCCTTTAAGCCTTAACATCTCCGGAACGCTTAAAGTCTGGATTTTTGGTTTTGTTTTGTTTTCCTTCAGATCAGCTTGTTTAAAAAGTATTCACATTGGTAAATGAGTTTTCACAGTAAAAAAAAAAAAAATTGCAGGTCATCGTGCTGAGAATTCAAAGCCATTTTCCTCCGGACTTATCTGGTTTTGAGGCCCATGAGGGTGCCCTGAATTTTAGGGGGTTCAACCCTGGCTTTACAGAGATGAGCTTTACAAAATGGTACCCCAGTGCCTTTAGTCAAACCGCTCACCGGGCTACGGAGTCACTGCGGCAGTGGCCGTGGCAATCTCGAACCAGAAAAAAATGTGATAAAACACGACGACATTCCCCTTTGGTTCGAAAGCCCTCCCCGGTTTGAGCAGCCAGAGCTGACAACACACGCTGCAAAACAAATCATTCTAAGATTTGTCGAAAAAGAAAAATTCAGCCTCCTCCTTCTCCATACCACTTTCTTGCAACGGAGGGAAATACAAATGAAAATTTTAAAAAATGCAGGTCGGATGACTTTGTTTTTTTTAAAAAAATACACGAACTTGAAATCTGAACTTGCTAATAACCACTGCTAGAAGAAGCAAAGTAGCAGTTATACACGTTACACCTTTCCCCATCCCGCCCCGAAAAAAAAAATAAAACAATGTATTGCGATTCTTAACGTTAGGATTAAAGTGATTTTCCCAAAGGAATTCATTTCCCCGCTATTTCACATTCGTTAAACATACAAGGGGTATGTCAAAAATACACCAACCAGAAACCCTTGCTACAAAGCTTAAGATTACACACAAACGGTTTGAAGAAAATACCTTTAAAAAAAAAAAACACGAGATCTACATCGGTAACATGTTATCCGGTTTCGGAAGAGGCAACTCAACCCAATGCTGGCCGCCGCATCGCACAGCCGTGGCTGGGATCAGATCCACCTGCTAGGCACCTGTACAAAAATCATGGAAGGATCCTCCCTAAAGGCGGCTCAACTCAACTCAAAAGCCGCTTTTTGAGTTCGATGAGGCACCGCTTGGTTTCGTCTGAGACAGAAGTTAAGTAAGACTAAGCCGGGAACGGTTCTCCTCGCAGGACGCGCAGCCATGCGCTTCAAGTGCTGGACGTCCAGAGGTGCATCTGTTTCGCTAACTGGTGCACGTAACCAATATCGGGCCTCTGGTCTGGATCTGGGTAGATACACATGCTGACCAGCTCCCGCAACTGTGAGGAAGGAAAGAGAGGGGCGGGGTGAATCCACACAATTCGCATAACTGTCCGTCCATCTGGACCAGGGGTGTCAAACTCGAGGCTTGCAGGATGGTGCTTAAATCTGGCCCGCTGGACTAGCCTGAGAATATCAAAAGGATCAGCCTGTGGTGCCTCTGCTGCTGAAAATGGGCTGCACAGGGCCTCTGCGTGGCCCATTTTCGGCCTCCGCCAGCTGAAAATGGACCACACGAGCATCAGGAGACCCGTTTTTGGCCTGCAGGAGGTCATGGAGGGCGAAAAGAAGATGTGGGGGGGATATGCGGCCCCCCACGCCCCTTTTGACCGGTAAAGTATTGCAGGAGGCGTCTGTCCCGTCCCGTCTTGCCCCCGCTCCGCACCCACTGGCCCGCAGAGAACTAAAATGCTGATCCGGCCCTCAAAGAAATCCAGTTTGACAGCCCTGATCTGGACCATACAGATGTGGGGGAAGCCACAACAATGGTAGAATCAATAGGAGAGAACAGTACAATTAATAGGATCTGGCCTGCGGGGTGCTTAGATCTGGCCCGCGGGGCCACCTTGGAAACAGCGAAGGACCGGCCTGCGGTGCTTCTGCCAGCGAAAACGGAGCTTGGGAGGGCTACGAGTCGCCCTCCCAGGCTCCGTTTTCAGCTGTGACAGCCTCCTGCAGCCCTCTGCCAGCAGAAACAGAGCTCGGGGAGGCCGTCACAGCTGAAAATGGAGCCCGGGCAGGCCATGCACGGCCCCTCTGGGCTCCGTTTTTGCTGGCAGAAGACTGCAGGAGGCCGTCACAGCTGAAAGCGGAGCCTCAACAAGTGATGTTGAGCTGGCCATGCCCATCCCAGGTACACACCCAGCCCCTTGTGGTCAAACACAACCCTGATGTGTGGCCCTCAATGAAATCGACTTTGACACCTCTGTGTTGGTTGATTGCTCTCACTGTCAGAAAATTCCTCCTTATTTCCAGGTTGAATCTCTCCTTGGTCAGTTTCCATCCATTATTCCTTGTCTGGCCTTCAGGTGCTTTGGAAAATAGGTTGACCCCCTTCCTCCTCTCTGGGGCAGCCCCTCAAATATTGGAAGATGCTCTCATGTCTCCCCTGGTCCTTCTCTTCACTAGACTAACCATGCCCAGTTCCTGCAACCGTTCATCGTATGTTTTACCCTCCAATCCCCTAATTGTCTTGGTTGCTCTTCTCTGCACTTTTTCCAGGAATTATTCAGTGTGTCGTTGGCACCTCTGTAACTGTCTGGTTTGGCACAGCAACCAAACGAGAGACACAGACTTCAACGGATACTTAAGACTGCAGAAAAAAAAAAAAACAATCGCAACCATCTTGCCTTCCACTGAGGATCCGTATACGGCACGAGCCAGAAGGAGGGCCGTGAAAATATCTAGGGACCCATCGCATCCTGGACATAAATTCTCAAGATGATGCTAAAGCAGGGGGTGAAATCCAGCCGGTTCTGGAGAACCGGTAGTGGAAATTTTGAGCCGGTAGCGGAAAGGGCACTGCATGCCAAAATAATTAGACCCAAGGACAGTTTCTCCCCCTATACCATCACTCTGCTGACCAACTAATTCCCATAACATCGTTGTGTGCTCTAGGATTTCAAGTAAGGCTGCGTTACTATTATCCTTTTCATCTTTCATCTTTCCTATTACCTATTTCCTTAGCTTCTTATGACTATCGCTTTGTGAGTTGTCTCTTATGATTTTTGTTGACTGCTTTTGTTTAGTGCCCTATTATGATTTACGTTGATTGCTTCTTTAGTATCGGATGACTATCACGGAGTGTTGTCTCTTGATTTATGATGACTGAATTTTGTGATTATGATCATGATTGATGACTTGTTGCTTATCTCTCTATCCCTATCTCTCTATCTATCTCTCTATCCCTATCTCTCTCTCTCTCATCCATCCATCCATCCATCCATCTATCTATCTCTCCCATCTGTCTGCCTGCCTGCCTGCCTGCCTGCCTGCCTGCCTCTCTATCTATCTATCTATCTATCTATCTATCTATCTATCTATCTATCTATCTATCTCTCCCAACTATCCTTTTGTCTATCTATCTACTCTGTCTGTCTGTCTATCATCTATCCATCTATCTATCATCTCTCTCTCTCTCTTTCTCTCTCTCTCTCTTCTGTCTGTCTGTCTGTCTGTCTGTCTGTCTATCTTCTATATATAAATGGGAATTTCCAGGAGGGAGCCTAGAATGCTTGGAGAACACCCAACTGAGGTCCTTCAACCCAAGGAATGCTTGGCTAGCTTTTCTGGCGGGATTCAAAACGGGACTTTGGGCCGTTTTTCCCAGAGAATTATTGGGCTGGAGCCACGCGGTGGGATGCTCAGAAAGAAAGAGTGAGATGTTTCCCCAGCATCTTCTGACGGAGCTGACTCGTTCTCCCAGAAACATCTTCCTGCAAAGAGTTTCCTTCTGGCCCTGGGAAGCTACTTGAGATGGACAACCTGTCCCACGGTGACCCACTTGCTCCTTTGCTCGCATAATCAACGGGCGGAGAAGAGCCATGCTACGCCCCCCCCCCCCAACCCGGCTCTTTTCATTTTGTACTTGAAAGACCAGGCGCTTTTAATTACAACCCCGGGAAGCGGCGCGTATACCCGGTGGCATCGAGGAAAAACAGCCATGGACCGCTTGATCTTCTATCTCCTCCCCTCTCCCTCTCTCAGCAGCCAGAGAGGTAATTATTTTAACGGTTAATTAGAAAGATGTCTGTCCCGCATCCAGGCCTGGTGAATCGAGCAACGCTTTCCAGGGAGAGGTCAATGGCCTAGGAGGGCTGAGGGCAGGAGGCAGGGGGCGAGGACTGGCCCCAGGGCAAGTTGGATGGAGCTGTCAAGAGGTTCAACCCCGGGGCCTTGTTCTACACCTGCGCTCAAATCGCATGGATTTGGAGGCACGGAATCGAGATTGCGTGAAGTGTTCGTACCGCTTTATAAAACCCCCGAGTAAGGCCACTGTCAGCATTCTGATGCTGCCATAAAAAGACGAGGCTTGACTTTTCACTTACTTATTTTCTCTGTAGATAATATCCCCTAGGAGATGGGATGGGAGGGGGGAACATTCCTGTGGGGTGAGGTCAGAAGCTGGGGAGACTGACTTGGAAGATGGCCAATGAGAAGATGAGAATTGGGGAACGGAAAGGGAAGGGTTTGGGGGTCAGAGGGATAGTATCAGGTACAACGAAGTCGGGGCCAGATCTGTCATACTCAAATAAATGGAATATTTCAGCAAAGATTAATTGTTTGGGACTGCAATTTATTTGAGATGACATCGAAACCTGACAGCCACTCCTGAAACACTGCAACCAATTTTGGTCACCGCGTTACAAAATAAGATGTTGCGACTTTGGAAAAAGTTCAGAGAAGAGCAACTAAATTGATTAAAAGGCCCGGAGACTAACACATAGGAAGAACATTTGCAGGATTTGGGTTTGGCTAGTCTAGAGAAAAGAAGGACTAGGGGGGACATGATAGCAATATTCCAGTATTTGAGGGGCTGCCCCAAAGAAGAGGAGGGGTCAACTTATTTTCCAAAGCACCAGAAGGCAGGGACAAGAAACTACGGATGGAAACTAATTAAAGAGAGAAGCAACCTGGAATTAAGGAGAAACTTCCTAACAGGGAGGACAATTAACCAGTGGAACAGCCTGCCAACAGAAATTGTGGGGGCTCCATCACTGGAGGTTTTTTTTAAAAAAAAAAAGAATATGAATAGAATAGAATAATATGAATAGCATAAAATATGAATAAAATAATTTGAATGGAATAGAATAGTTTGAATAGAATAGAATAGTTTGAATAGAATAGAATAGAAAATAGAATATGAATAGAATAGAATAATATGAATAGAATAGGATAGAATAGAACAAGAGTAGAGTAGAGTAGAATAGACTAGAAGAATAGAATAGAATAGAATAGAATAGAATAGAACAAGAGTAGAGTAGAATAGAATAGAATAGAAGAATAGAATAGAATATGAATAGAATAGAATAATATGAATAGAATAGGATAGAATAGAATAGAACAAGAGTAGAGTAGAGTAGAGTAGAATAGAATAGAATAGAATAGAATAGAATAGAATAGAATAGAATAGAATAGAATAGAATAGAATAGAATAGAATAGAATAGAATAGAACAGAACAGAATAGAAGAATAGAATAGAATAGAATAGAATAGAATAGAATAGAATAGAATAGAATAGGAATTGGAAGGGGAGGTCTTCTAGACAAGCCCTCCGCTCAAGCAGGAGACCCTATACCATTTCAGACAAGTGGTGGTCCAGTCTCTTCTTAAAAACCTCCAGTGATGCAGTGGCCACGATTTCCGGTGGCAAGCTGTTCCACTGGTTAATTGTCCTCACTGTTAGGAAGTTTCTCTTTAATTCCAGGTTGCTTCTCTCCTTGATTAGTTTCCACCCATTGCTTCTTGTCCTGCCTTCAGGTGCTTTGGAGAATAAGCTGACCCTCTCTTCACTGTCTTTTCTTTTTCCTCCAGAGAGAATCTGGATTCTGCGCCAGCTAACCTAACAGATCCTGGTTTTCCTAACAGGGCAGGCCTACCCGAGAGGAACTTTGGGTATAGGATCCTGAGAAGACCACCTCTGCATTCATGGAGAGCAGCGGGTGGACTTCCAAGGGAGCAACCATCTCACAACCAAGTTTGTCTTGCCAAGTTTAAACTGGTTCTACTTTTTTTTTTTTGTTTTGGCTGGGCACAGAAAAGAAGCAAGACAGCCAACTTCCAAGCATGCCCTCCTCCTCGCCTTCCCTTTTCACCTGGTACATTTCTCAAGCGATTAAGATCAAGCCAAGCCGGCTCTTTGAAACTCCCTTAAAAGCCATTCCTGCCTTCAAATGATCCAAAAACTTAATGAGATTATGTTAGATATCAAAACTCCCCGGACCGCGGCTGGAGCCAGCTACACTAAGCAACACACCCAGGGAAGGAACCTAAGCCAGGAAACACTCCCCCCCAGTACCCTCCTCCTCCTCTCCCTGGCATCCTCGAAACCCTCCTGCTTCCAAAGACCCCCCCAACTGCCCCCAGCCCACAATTTGCACCCAGCTTGAAAATCCAACAGGAAATTATTATTATTTTTTTCCTGGCGTGACTTTGCAAGCTTCTCCCCATATCGAGGCTTCGGTAGCAGGCAGAAGTTTTGCGCTTCGGCCAGCATTCTTACCTTCTCGGAGTAATGTTCGGTTGGCAGAGGTGGGTAATCGCACTGTTCGATTTTCTGGCAGAGGGAGAAAAGGTTCATTTTATCGCCGTAGAAGGGGCTCTGAAGAGCTGCCATCTGGAAGGAGAAAGAGTTTGATGAGGGAGGGAGGCAGGAGAGGTCTCGGGAGGAGATGTCTGTTCTGTCCCCGTCCCACACGCACACACACCAACAGACGTTCAAGAGTTAAAGATCAAGCCAGCCGACAAAATCCTTTTCCTTATGATAACGGAACTTGGCAACAACCTAGTGGCTGCCTGCCAAGAGTTTATTACTTACGAAGAGGAGAGATAACTTCTCCCCGCTTCTGGTACATCAAAGGAAACAGCTCAATAACTACAGAGTAAATCAAGTCCAAAGATAATCCAGCAAAGTCTATAGCAAAAGTCCGGCAATGCAGAATGGCGTGGAAGCTTTCAGCTTTGTTCGTCACAAGGTTTGACTGGCCACCACGCTCCCTTTTATACCCTGTGGGGTGTGGTCCAGTGACTCAGCCTAATCTCGGGCACGCCTTTTCTTCTGTTGCACGCACTTATCTCTGCGACGCGGGCGTGGATCCAGCCAAGACTCATTACCCTCATCACTGTCCACCTGTGGCTGCGTGGACGTGCTTGGCCCCGGCCCTATCTTTTGCCCTTTGGCGGACACCGAAGGCATTGCCAGAGAGGAGGGTCCTTGAGAGGGAGGCCTTGCCAACTCTTCTCCTTCACTCTCGGAGTCCTCTCCTGCCGATGACACAGGCTCAGGTAACGGAGCCACAACACTGTCCACTAAAGGCTGGCAGAATCCATTCCTGCCAGTCTTCAAAACGTAGAGATTTTGTTAGCCAAATATCCGGATCAAAATGTTTCTCTTTCTCTCTTTTTTTAAAAAATTGTTTACATATAAATATATTGAATACGGTGTAATTGCCCTGGAATTCCACTTGCCATGAAACAAAAGTTAAAAGCAAAACAACATATATACTATTTTAAGCAGGGGGCGCGGTGGCTCAGGGACTAAGACACTGAGCTTGCCGATCGAAAGGTCGGCAGTTCAGCAGTTCAAATCCGCTAGAATGCCGCAAGCAGGCAAGCCACGCCAAGCTCGGTGGGCAAGGCAGCCCCCCCACCCACCTTCCCATCCCCGGTCCCCTCGGCAGACCCAGCAGCTTATTAATCCTTAATGCCATTCAAGGATTCCCTGTCAGTCTTGCTACCCTTTGCTACCCCAGACGATGAAAGACACCCCCCCCTCCTCCTCATTAAGCAGTATTGGATAATTGTGGATATTATCCACTCTGGCCAGATAATCCTCTTTTTCCCCCCAACTCGTTTTGAGGCCAGGAGGGACCTTTGTCTTCTTCTGGGCTCCCGGCTTTAATTAGGAGTTTGATTGTGGTTAAGTCATCGGCGGTTCAACCACCGAGCTACAAAGAGTATCTTCTTATCAAAAGGCTAGTTTTGGGAAGAAAAAAGGGGGAATTTTCAACTGTGCAAAGCCTCGCTTGATATTTGCTCCAGGTCAAGGAAAAGGCGAGAACGGAGAGGAACCCATGCCAGTTTAGCAGATTGGTCACCAATGGTCCATACCTGGTTCTCCCATCTTCTCAAGGAAGAGACGGCCGGTTCTACTGGTCTAAATTTCTGGGTGAAACCAGGCTTAATAGCAGTGATTGTGAGAGGGATCTTGGAGTCTTAGTGGACAGCCAGATAAATATAAGCTATGAGTGTGCAGCGGCAGCCCAAAAAGCCAATGCAATCCTAAATTGCATTAGCAGAGGGATACAATCAAGATCAAGGGAGGTACTAATACCATCCTATAAAGCCTTAGTAAGGCCACACCTAGAGTACTGCATCCAGTTTTGGTCACCACACTATAAAAAAGAGGTTGAGACTCTAGAAAGAGTGCAGAGAAGAGCAACCAAGATGATGAGGGGACTGGAGGCTAAAACATACGATGAACGGTTGCAGGAACTGGGCCTGGCTAGTCTAGTGAAGAGAAGGACCAGGGGAGACAGGATAGTATGGAGTATTTGAGGGGCTGCCCCAGAGAGGAGGAAGGGGGTCAGGCTATTTTCCAAGACAAGGAATAATGGATGGAAACTGATCAAGGAGAGATTCAATCTGGAAATAAGGAGGAATTTTCTGACAGTGAGAACAATCAACCCATGGAACATAAGTTGCTCTTTGAAAAAAAGAGCCTGGTGGCACGGCAGACTAAAGCACTGTTATTAAAAGTTATTAACACCAGCTGCCTGCAATTACTGCAAGTTCAAATCTCACCAGGCTCAAGGTTGACTCAGCCTTCCATTCTTTCTAAGGTAGGTAAAATGAGGACCCAGTTTGTGGGGGCAATATGCTGACTTTGTATAAAAATATACAAAAGTATGAAGGCTATTGCTTAACGCATTGTAAGCCGCCCCGAGTCTTCGGAGAAGGGCAGCATATAAATCAAATTTAAAAAAAATAATAATTGTGGGAGTTTCATCACTTGAGATTTTCAGGAAAATACTGGACTGCCATCTGTTAGAAATGGTGTAGGGTCTCCTGCTTCAAGGGGGGGTGGACTAGATGATCTATAAGGTCCCTTCCATCTCTGTTCATCTGTTAATCCGTTAAAAGATTTAGAGAGCAGCTCTTGAGGCAAGCTTGTCAACTCAGGGTCCTTGCTGTCAGGCCTAGAAGCCATCTTTCTCCTCGGATCTTCAGGCCTGCCACATTTCCTACTGTGGGAAACTGGGAGGGGGGATTGTATGGAGCAAGGGTGATATGTAGTCATAATAACATTCCTTTCTCCGAGAGTCAAGGATGTCTTGCCCTGCACCTGGATGGCTGGAACTGGAGAGGCATCTCCAGTGTTTTGATTGGACCATGTGATGGGCATGTGGGTGTTAGGCAGGGACTTGGACTTTCCTTTGGGTGGGGAAAACCTAGAAGCTTTCAGATTCGGGTTTTCCCAGATGTGCCAATATGACATCGCTAATAAAATGGAACTTTGAGGAACTTCACACCTCGGAGTCTTCTTTCTTTCGTTGGGGGTGTTAACTTGCAACCCTGACACTCGCTGTCTTAAGGACCTCCAAGTCTGATAGCATCTAGCTGTCTTCTAAACATGAGCTGGTCCAGATGTCCAGCAGAACTTTGGACACCGCTGTCCTGATTTTGCCTTCTAGACCAGTGTCCTCCAACCTTTTTGGGCACCAGGGACCAGTTCTGTGGACAGAGGTTCTTTTCTGTGGACTGGAGGGGACGTGATTTCATGTGCTGCCTGCATCCCAAGGATGGGGCTTCACTTGTTTGCATGGCCCGATTTCTGGAAGGTTCCCCTCGCACATATGTGCTAGCCGTTCCCAACTCTAGGGGGCGGTGCTCATCTCCGTTTCAAAGCCGAAGAGCCAGCGCTGTCCGGAGATGTCTCCATGGTCATGTGGCCGGCATGACTCAACACCAAAGGCGCACGGAACACTATTCCCTTCCCACCAAAGGTGGTGCCTATTTTTCTACTTGCATTTTTTACCTGCTTTCGAACTGCTAGGTTGGCAGAAGCTGGGACAAGTCACGGGAGCTCATTCCGTTATGCGGCACCAGGGATTCGAACCGCTGAACTGCCGACCTTCTGATCGACAAGCTCAGTGTCTTAGCCACTGAGCCACCGCATCCCCTGGGTAGACACCCCCAAACCACCTTCTTGATCTGAAATTTGAGCGAGGACCGTCAGAGAAGCCCTGCCAGATCCTTTCACCCCCAAGCCGCTCTCTGCCAGCAAACGGGGATCATCTGGTTAAGAATCGCGAAAGCTGTCGACGCTCCCAGCTCTTTCTTTCTCTCTCTCTCTCTTTTTCTTTCTTTCTTTCTTTCTTTCTTTCTTTCTTTCTTTCTTTCTTTCTTTCTTTCTTTTTCTTTTTGAGAAAGGAGAGAGAGAGAGAGAGAGAACTAACTTTGATCTCTTGCAAGTTATCTGGATGACACATCTCCATGAGAAGTGGGTGGGTGGGGGGCCTTCACCCACCCACCCACATGCACAATTTTGATCAGATGCGTCCTCGTACATCAACGCGGGGCCCTGCAAAACGTCAAGATAAGGTGGCATAATTTGAAATCGTGCACAGTAAACACCCTCCAGGTTGAAATAATAATAATAAGGAAGTGAATTCCGACTGGCACGCCTGCCTCCCAGCGATCTGCAGATAATAATAATAATAAAAAATCTCCCTCTCGGTTTATCGGTTTCGCATGGCGGGGAAAGGAAGAGAATGAGAAAAGAGGACAAGGAAAATTACTTTCTCCCTGCCAGAAATGATGCTTCTCCTTGTCATCTTTAAAAAGCCAGGCGACAGTTTTAACAGTAACAGAGTTACTGGAAGGGACCTTGGAGGTCATCCAGTCCAACCCCCTGCTCATGCCGGAGTCCTATACTAGGGATTCGAACCGCCGAACTGCTGACCTTTCTGATCCACGGTTAGCGGGGTGAGGAGGGAATGGGGATTTTGCAGTATCCTTCCCCTGGAGTGGGGTGGAAATGGAGATTTTGCAATATCCTTCCCCTGGAGTGGGGTGGGAATGGAGATTTTACAGTATCTTTCCTGTGGAGTGGGGTGGGAATGGAAATTTTACAGTATCCTTCCCCTGGAGTGGGGTGGGAATGGAGATTTTACAGTATCCCTCCCCTGGAGTGGGATGGGAATGGAGATTTTACAGTATCCCTCCCAAGGAGTGGGATGGGGATGGAGATTTTGCAGTATCCTTCCCCTGGAGTGGGGTGGGAATGGCGATTTTACAGTATCCTTCCCCAGGAGTGGGGAGGGAATGGAGATTTTGCAATATCCTTCCCCTGGAGTGGGGTGGGAATGGAGATTTTGCAATATCCTTCCCCTGGAGTGGAGTGGGAATGGAGATTTTACAGTATCCTTCCCCTGGAGTGGGGTGGGAATGGAGATTTTGCTGTATCCCTCCCCAGGAGTGGGGAGGGGAATGGAGATTTTGCAATATCCCTCCCGAGGAGTGGGGTGGGAATGGAGATTTTACAGTATCCTTCCCCTGGAGCGGGGTGGGAATGGAAATTTTACAGTATCCCTCCCCAGGAGTGGGATGGAAATGGAGATTTTACAGTATCCTTCTCCTGCCACGCCCACCAAGCCATGCCCACAGAACCGCTAGTAAAGAAAAATGTGGATTTCACCCCTGCCCCTAAACACATTAGGAGAAAAAAACAACAACAACTGGCTTTGGTTGGGTGCTGACAAGGAAAACACCAGCGCTGGAGCTCGTCCCCGGATGAGTAGAAGGCCATGAAAGTCACGTCGCGACTCTCTTCCCTTAATCCCCAATGCATCGATTTTGTGTTATCAACTTCTCTGCTCCGATCCTTCTCGGGCTGCTCGCTTTAGCCCGCGTGAAGCTTCGGTGTATCGTCAACAAATTAATCAGCACTTATCGAACTGCTGGGCGACTCGGTCTGAAAACTGCACAACTGGCCTTGTTAAAACAAGCGCTCGTTACACCTGGGACTTCTGTCTACGATCAAGCATCGCTTTTACCAACGGAGCCTCTCAAAACCCAGCATGAAAAGCTCCAGGTTTGTTTTGTTTTTTTCTTGGGACAGATCTGTTATCCTTTGTCCAAATTCTGTGTGCCAGCAGTGGGGGGTGGGGGGAAAGGCAAGCATAATTTGGGACCAAAACGAGACATTTCTCCAGAATTTAAGACCCCGTCACAAAAATCTGCTGAAGAACCAACAGGAACGAATGCATGTAGAGTAGTGGCCAAAATTGTGGGAACCTTTTGGGGAAAGTGTATTTTTGAGGTTTGATGGCTAATGACACCAATTTTTTTTTACTTTTTTTTTTGTGTGTTTCAAGATAATTCTATTCCACTGCTGGGAACAGCCCAGATCTTCACCCAATTGAAAATCTATGGGGCCGACTAAAGAAACCTGTTAGTCAGAAAGAAGGAAGGAAGGAAGGAAGGAAGGAAGGAAGGAGGGAGGGAGGGAGGGAGGGAGGGAGGGAGGGAGGGAGGGAAGGAAGGAAGGAAGGAAGGAAGGAAGGAAGGAAGGAAGGAAGGAAGGAACCTATGACAAAAGAAGAAAGCAAATTATTAGCCTCTACGGGGAGGGAATATATGGTAAGGGTATGGCTAACTGATGAGGACCAATGAGTCCAAAATAGATCTATATTAGTCTCCCAATAGGCAGCAAAATGCTTGCTTGCAGTCTGAAGAATCCGAGTAAGGGTATGGCTAGCTGATGAGAGCTAAATAGCTTGAAATAGATCTATACTAGTCTCCCTTTATTTCTTTATCAGCAAAATAAATTTGGTATAAAATAGTTTGTCGTGAATGCAACTGCTTGAGGGCTCCTGGATTGGAGCTGAAAGGCGAAAGGGAGCAGAATGCCCCCTCCCACATGTTGGGGTAGACCAGGTGTCTCGATAGAAAAACACTTAATCTTTCCCCTGGCTCAAGCTGATGAAGGGAGGAGAACTTGTGGCTCAGAGGTTAATTCAACTGCCTAACATGCAGGAAGCCCAAGTTCGAATCCGAGTAAGGGTATGGCTAGCTGATGAGAGCTAAATAGCTTGAAATAGATCTATACTAGTCTCCCTTTATTTCTTTATCAGCAAAATAAATTTGATATATATATATGTGTGTGTATATGTGTGTGTGTGTACCATGTTTTCCTGAAAATAAGACCCTGTCTTATATTTTTTGAACCCCGAAATAAGCACTTATTTTCAGGGAGTTATTATTTTGGGGTGCATGGAGCAAGACGGGGTTCCTCTTGTCGTTTTACCTGATTTCCAGCCAAATATTTTCAGGGAGGGCTTATTTTCAGGGGGGGGCTTACTTTAGTGCATGCGCTCAAAAGCCCGATTGGGCTTATTATCAGGGGAGGTCTTATTTTTGGGGAAACAGGGTATATATTTCCCTGTATTGAATTGTAAGCCAGACGAAGGATATTTTTAATGGTAATATATTTCTTTCTGTATCGAATTGTAAGGTGCACTGAGGGTATTGACTCAAGATAGATGGGAAATTAATGACCCACTGGAAAAAAGGTTGTAAAATTGGACCGGCCCTACGGGTGACCTCATTTTACGACCGTCATAACTTATGACCATGGTAGGTAGGATACATCGTGGTTGTTAAGTTGAGCGCCACGCTTTATATCTCTGGTTCCATATTATAGAAAAGCAGTAACAGTGACTTACCTCGTACAGTAAACAGCCCAAAGACCAGATATCTGATTTAAAATTATAGCCATTTTCATGTATTCTTTCCGGGGACATATAATATGGTGTTCCCACTGTAACAGAGAAATCGAGAGAAGGAAATTAGAATCTGCAAAGCTTGGCTTTACTGGGGCGATGTTAATGCTGCATCCGGACGACATCGCCCCCAAAGTGCACGGCATTGCCTGTTCTTTCCAGGGAAAGCCTGACTTTTTTGGCTTTTGCTTGGCACCATGCCAACCAGGGGATAAGAAAAGACTAGGGCAGCGATGGCGAACCTTTTTGGCACCGAGTGCTGAAAAGGTCGCGTGGAAACATTGCATGCTCGCTCGCAGGGGCCACACTCTGGAAAAGCCAAACTTCCAGGTTCTGGCATGCATTTGCACCCAACGATCAGCTGGTTGGCACACATGCGCACACTGGTTTTCAGCACTGCCATGCACGAACAAAGAACAGCTGATCGTCGCATGTGCATGCACTCGAGAAACCCGGAAGATAAACAGGCAAGGCCGTGCGTGCCAAGCGACATGGCTTCCGCGTGCCACTTTGGGCACGTGTGCCATAGGTTCCCCATCACGGGACTAGGGTGACATAATTCTGCATTCCAACGACGTCGCCCCCAAAGTGCACGACATCCTGTATTCGTTCTAGGGAAAGCCTGACTTTTCTGCCTTTTCGGCCTGGCACCAAGCCAGCTAGGGGCCAAGAAAAGACCAGGGCGACGTAATGCTGCATTCCAACGACATCACCCCCAAAGTGCACGACATCGTCTGTTCTTTCTTGGAAAAACCTAACCTTTTTTTTTTTTGCCCTTTGGCCTGGCACAAAGCCAGCTTGCGTTTAGAAAAAGACGGGGTGTGTTGTCTGGGGGCGACGTAATGCTGCATTCCAATGACGTCGCCCCCAAAGTGCGCGACATTGCCTGTTCTAAATCTTTTTTGGTCTGGTGATCAAAACCAGATCAATCGGAACATCTGCAGAGGCTCACTTCTCGCATGTCACTTGTCCGAGATGATATAAATTCTCCTTCTTAAGCAGGGGGCTGGATTAGAAGACCTCCAAGGTTCCTTCAAGCTCTATTCTATTCTATTCTAACCTGGAATTAAGGGGAAACTTCCTAACAGTGAGGACAATTAACCAGTGGAACAGCTTGCCTTCAGAAATTGTGGACGCTCCATCATTGGAGGATTTTAAGAAGAGACCAGATCGTCACTTGTCTGAGATAGTATAGGTTCTGCTGCTTGAGCAGGAGGCTGGACTAGAAGACCTCCAAGGTCCCTTCCATCTCTATTCTATTCAAATGATTCTAATGAATTCAAAGCTCTGGAGTTGACAAGGCTTTCGAAGTTTCTCCTGCCAGCTGTTGGCTGAAGCCAGGGCCTCACCCCTGAATACAGGCGGGCGGCACACGACGCTCCCAAGCCGTCCTCCGTAATTTGCCGTGCTGAGCCGTCTCCCTCACCATCTCCGATGAAGAACGCGCGGGCAAATCTTCCATTTTTTCTTTCATTACCCCGGCATGTCCTGTCACTTAGTTTTTATGTATGCGATCCTTCCTGACAAATTTGATCCGCCGGCAGGTAATGTGTTTGACGTACATCCTCTTCCTTGGCTCTAATTACGGCTTCTGTTTCTGACACGAAGGCGTCTGCCCTGCCGGAGCTAGGAGTACACCTGTCAGACAAGTTGTGGCACTGCCTAATGCCCTTTTATGCCGGTTTGATGTTGGCAAATACGAAGGAGGAGGAGGGAGGGAGGGAGGGAGGGAGGAAAGGGGGAGAAAAATAATAAAATCAGGTGCATTTATTTGCATAAGCTCCACTGCTCGGCGCATGGGTTGCCAAGCCTTCGGTATTTAGAGTTCAGGACGGTTGCCGAGGCAACCGGGAAAAATACAAAGGAGTCAGGATCACAGACAAAAATCGGGCCACGGATGCGTCTCCTCTTTTGCTGGTGATCGAACTGCAAAAAAAATTCCAGAGCCGGCAATATTACGCCACTGGGAAAAGGGAGTTGAAATGGCACACGTGGAAACCGCTGGATTTTTTTTGGAAGAAAAAAAGGGCGCTTTTGAAGGGAGTAAACCTGCCAAGGGCCTCCTATCGCCAGAGCCAACCTGGGCACCTTTGTTGTTTCTCGCTTTAAACTTCCCGGAGCTCCTTTCCTCGAACACCAGAAGAAGGAAATTTTGACAAGATTTGTCCTCCAAAGGCCCAAAGGCCCATTGATCGCAAGTCTTCCACTTCACCGAAAGCCGAATTTTCGGCTTCTTTCTAAGGGCCGCAAAAAAACGAAAGGGAACCAAATCAAAGCGTTGCGCCTCAAAACGGGCTTTGCGTCCATCGTGGCGAAGAATCTTCTGGTCTATTTGCAGGTGGCTTTACGGAAACCGTGACGTCATTCAGCAGTTATCGCCGCTTCGTTCTGGCGGCCTCCAATCCCTGAATTTTGTAGGATTTCTTTATCAGCTCCCTACTGCATAGCTTGACCCCACTTAGTTCCCTGAGCTCAGAAAAATCAGCTTTGTCATCCTCTTTTTTTTTTTTGCTTCCTTGGTAGTTGGGGTCAATTATATTTGTGCCCCCACCCCACCCCACCCTCAAGTGACTTTTGGCAACCCGGCCTGACCTCTACCTGCCACCCGGTGAAATGAAAAATGGTGTCGTTTTAGGACAGAGTGTTTCAAGATTATTTCGAAGTGATTCTGTTGGGCCCTGGGTGAGAGGAACCTCTGCTGTCCCCTGCTTTCTCCTCCTGTTTGGGGTTGCAACAGGAGTGGGATTAGTTGATCTCCTTCAGGACAAATTGATGCAGGAAGGTGAAAGCCCACTGAGATTGTTAAAAGGGAGAAGGGAAGAGAAGGGGAGAAGGGAAGGGAGAAGAAGAGAGTAGAGAAGGAAGAAGGAAGAGGGAAGGGAGAAGGAAGAAGGGAAAAGGGAGGAGAAGGGAAGAGAAGAAGGGAAGGGTAAAGAAAAGAGTAGAGAAGGAAGAAGGAAGAGGGAAGGGAGAAGAGAAGGAAGAAGGGAAAGGGGAGAAGAAAGGGGAAGAAGAAGGGAGAAGGGAAGGGTGAAGAAGAGTAGCGAAGGAAGAAGGAAGAGGGAAGGGAGAAGAAAGAAGGGAAAAGGGAGAAGGGAGAAGAGAAGGAAGAAGGGAAAGGAGAAGAAGGGGAGAGAAGAGAAGGGAGAAGAAGAGAGTAGAGAAGGAAGAGGGAAGGGAGAAGAAAGAAGGGAAAGGGGAGAAGAAGGGGAGAGAAGGGAGAAGTGAAGGGAGAAGAAAAGAGTAGAGCAGGAAGAGGAAAGGGAGAAGAAAGAAGGGAAAAGGGAGAAGGGAGAAAAGAAGGAAGAAGGGAAAGGGGAGAAGAACGGGAAAGAAGAAGGGAGAAGGGAAGGGTGAAGAAGAGTAGAGAAGGAAGAAGGAAGAGGGAAGGGAGAAGAAAGAAGGGAAAAGGGAGAAGGGAGAAGAGAAGGAAGAAGGGAAAGGGGAGAAGAAGGGGAGAGAATAGAGAAGGGAAGGGAAGGGAGAATAAGAGAGTAAAGAGGGAAGAGAGAAAGAAGAAGGGAAAAGGAAGAAGAGAAGGGAGAGGGAAGGAAGAAGGGAAAGGGGAGAAGTAGGGGAGAGAAGAGAATAGAGAAGTGAAGGAAGAAGAAGAGAGTAGAGAAGGAAGAGGGAAGGGAGAAGGGAGAAGGGAAAAGGGAGAAGAGAAAGAAGAAGGGAAAGGGGAGAAGGAAGGGAAGATAAGAGAAGGGAGAAGTGAAGGGAGAAGAAGAGAGTAGAGAAGTAAGGGAAGGGAGAAGGAAGAAGGGAAAAGGGAGAAGAGGAGAAAGGAGAAGAGAAGGAAGAAGGGAAAAGGGAGAAAAGAAAAGGGAGAAGAGAAGGAAGAAAGGAAATGGAAGAGGGGAGACGGGAGAGGAGAAGGAAAAAAGGAGGAAGGGAGAAAGAAGGGAAAAAGAAGATAAGGGAGAAGAGTGTAGAGAAGGAAGAAAGAAGTGGAAAGGGAGAAATGAAGGGAGAAGGGAAAATGAAAAAGAGAAGAGACGGGAGAAGGAAGAGGAAAGAGAGACGGGAGAAGGGAAAAGGGAAGAGAGAAGGAAGGGAAGTGCTAAGTGAGGACGATCTGCAATGCAGGCCGAACCAGGTGTTAAAGGGGGGTGGGGGGTGGGGGGGGGTCTCCCCTGCTTTACCTAAGGAATGTGCAGCCGTGGTTTTAGAGCTGAAGAAGCGCCCCAGGCCCAGGTCTCCCAACTTCACGACTCCAGTAGCTGTGATGAACACATTGGCTGGTTTGATGTCTGGGAGAGGAGAGGAAAAGAAAGAGAGAGACAGAGAGAAAGAAAATCAGAAGTAGAGAAAGAGATGTTTGGATCCGACAGCCTTCCGTTGCTTCTCTAGCAATCGACCTGCCCCATGAGTAGGGAGGGTGCTTTGATCCACACACGAGATATGGGGGGGGGAGGGGGCTCGCGGCTGATTTAAATCAGGTCCTTCTTACCCCCTTTTCCAGGCTGTCCTGAAAAGGTTTATTTCATTTTATTGATTTATTAAATTTAGAGGACGGCCCGTCTCGCTGCTGAGCTTGGGGTGGGGGGGGGGGGAAAGGGCCACTGGCTAAGCCGTTAAAAATTTCCCCGCAAAAACGCAGAACTCGATGGCTTAAACCTCAGCTAAAAAACAGCGCAAGACCACCAAGCGTTAAAATCAGGGGTGAAATGCTCCCGGTTCGGACCGGATCGCCCAATCCAGTAGCGATGGTGGCGGGTGGTTCGGAGAACTGGTAGCAAAAATTCCTGCCTCCCCCACCACCACCATGCCCAGCTGAGCCGCGTGATCATCAGAGGCTTTTTTTATTTTACTTTTAAAAACATGTTTTCTACAATCTCTTCCCACGAAAAAAAAATGCTTTTCAAAGTAAAAAAAGCCTCTGATGATATCACACGGCTCAGCTGGGATCGTCAGAGGCTTTTCAAAGCATTTTTTTTCTGCAACCTCTTGGCCGAAGAGGTGGTTAAAAAAAAAATGCTTTGAAAAGCCTCTGACGATCCCAGCTGAGTTGCCTGATCGGCAGAGAGGCTTTTCAAAGCATTAGAAAAAATGCTTTGAAAAGTTTTTTTTTAAAAAGTTGGCCACGCCCACCCAGTCACATTACCCTCCCCACCAAGCCACGCCCACAGAACCAGTAGTAACAAATTTTACATTTCACCCCTCGTTAAAATGCTCTGAAGACTGCTTTTATCTCCGCCGCCTCCCCCCCCCAGCCTTTTTAACTGTCCTGGAAACCTGAAATCATCCCTGTGCAGAATATTTAAAACCCCCCTACTTAATTCCAATAACGTCAGAAGGATGGTGAAGAGCCTTGGTAGTACAGTGGTTTAAGGCACCCTGTTATTAAGCTGGTTATTAAGACCAGCTGCCTGCAATTACTGCAGGTTTGAATCTCGCCAAGGCTCAAGGTTGACTCAGCCTTCCATCCTTTCTAAGGTAGGTAAATTGAGGACCCGGTTTGTGGGGGCAATAAGCTGACTTTGTATAAATATACAAAAGGATGAAGGCTATTGCTTAGCAAATTGTAAGCCGCCCTGAGTCTCCAGAGAAGGGCGGCATATAAGTCAAATTAAAAAAAGAAAGAGAAAGAAAGAGAAAGAAAGAGAAAGAAGGAAGGAAGGAAGGAAGGAAGGAAGGAAGGAAGGAAGGAAGAGAAAGAAAGAAAGAAAGAAAGAAAGAAAGAAAGAAAGAAAGAAAGAAAGAAAGAAAGAAAGAAAAAGAGAAGCTGACTTTGTATAAATATACAAAAGTATGAAGGCTATTGCTTAACGCATTGTAAGCCGCCCTGAGTCTCCGGAGAAGGGCGGCATATAAATCAAATTTTAAAAAAAAAGAAAAGAAAGAGAAAGAAAGAAGGAAGGAAGGAAGGAAGGAAAAAAGAAAGAAAGAAAGAAAGAAAGAAAGAAAGAAAGAAAGAAAGAAAGAAAGAAAGAAAGAAAGAGAAGCTGACTTTGTATAAATATACAAAAGGATGAAGGCTATTGCTTAACGCATTGTAAGCCGCCCTGAGTCTCCGGAGAAGGGCGGCATATAAATCAAATTTAAAAAAAAAAATAGAACCAGGGCGAGCTTTTCTGACACTCGATATCTTCCCGAAATCTCCCTTTTTCCCAAATCTTCAAAGACCCCCTCCAAAGAGAAAGAGGAGATCGTGGCTCCCTGCTGCCCCCTCCCCACGACCCCCCCCACTGCATGCCAAGGAAGGGAGGGGGCTGCACCTGAGTTTTTGGCCTGACTGCTGGTGGAAATTCATCTCCGTACTTATTGTGGTAGTGGTCCGTTCGGACTGGATGCTTTGCAACGGGGACGCGAGGAAAGATCCATTCAGTCAGCATCGCTGGCCCCCCTCCCCACTTGCCTGGGCATCAGCATTAATTGTTTTGCAAGGCAGACGCTTCCTAATTTGCAACCGTTATTCCGCCCCCCCCCCCCCAAAAAAAACAGCTGCCGAATTTCAGGTTACCTCTATGCATCACCCTGCGGGAATGCATGTGTTCCACCGCGCTGCACAACTGCACAAAATATTTCCAGACGGTCCGTTCGGGGATGAGCCGTTTCTGCTTCTTAAAATACTGGGACGGGAGGGGAGGTGGGGGAGGAAGTAAGACAAAAAAAAAAGGAAAAGAAGACAAATGAAACAAAATGCACACTGGATGAAAGAAACAGCAGCCCTCGTACACATCTCTCTCTCTCTCTGTGTGTGTGTATGTGTGAAAGAGAGAGAGAGAAAGAGAAACAGAGAATCAGAGAGAGATACAGAGAGAGAGAAACAGAGAGAGAGAGAGGGGGAGAGAGAAAGAAAGATAGATACAGAGAGAGAGAAAAAAAAACAGAAACAGAGAAAGAGAGAGAAAGAAAGACAGCGAGAGAAAGAGAGAAACCGAGAATCAGAGAGAAAGAGATACATACAGAGAGAGGGAGAGATACACAGAGAAAGAGGGAGAGGGAGAGAGAAAGAGAGAAACAGTGAGAGAGAGAAACAGTGAGAGAGAGAGAGAAAGAGGGAAGGAGAGAGAAAGAAAAACAGAAAGATACAGAGAGCGCGAGAGAAACAGAAACAGAGAGAAACAGAGAAAGAGAGAGAGACAGTGAGAGAAACAGAGAAACACACAGAGAGAAACAGAGAGAGAGAGAGAGAGGGTGAGAGGGAGAGAGAGAAAGAGAGAGAGATACACACACAGAGAGAAACAGAAACTCAGAAACAGAGAGAAAGAAAGACAGCGAGAGAAAGAGAGAAAGCGAGAATCAGAGAGAAAGAGATACACAGAGAAAGAGAGAGAGAGAAAGAGATACACAGAGAGAGATACACAGAGAGAGAGGGAGAGGGAGAGAGAAAGAAAGAGAGGGAAAGAGAGAAACAGTGAGAGAGAGAGAGAGAAAGAGGGAGGGAGGGAGGGAGAGAGAGAGAAAGAGAAAACAGAAAGATACAGAGAGAGCGAGAGAAACAGAAACAGAAACAGAGACAGAGAAAGAGAGACAGTGAGAGAGAGAAACACAGAGAGACAGAGAGAGAAAGAGAGGGAGGGAGAGAAAGAGAGAGAGAGAAACAGAAAGATACAGAGAGCGAGAGAAACAGAAACAGAGAGAAACAGAGACAGAGAGAGAGACAATGAGAGAGAAAGAGAAACACAGAGAGGGACAGAGAGAGAAAGAGAGAGAAAGAGAGGGAGAGAGAAAGAGAGAGAGAGAGAGAAACAGAAAGATACAGAGAGCGAGAGAAACAGAAACAGAGAGAAACAGAGACAGAGAAAGAGAGACAGAGACAGAGAAAGAGAGAGACAGTGAGAGAGAAAGAGAGAAACACAGAGAAACACAGAGACAGAGAGGAAGAGAGGGAGGGAGAGAGAAAGAGAGAGAGAGCAAGAGAAACAGAAACAGAGAGAAACAGAGACACAGAGACAGCGAGAGAGAAACAGAAACACAGGGAAAGAAACAGAGAGAAAGAGAGAAACAGAAAGAGAGAGAGAGAGAGAGAGAAAGAAAGAGAAACAGAAAGAGGGGGGGGGAGGGAGAGAGATCCCTCTGGCCAAAGTCCCGGAGCCCACCAGGAAAAGGATTTCGGTCCGTTCCAGGTTTTAACCCCTTTTGCCTGTTCGGACCCCTAGCGCGAGGGGCTCATTAACAGCATTATGGAAACGAAGCTTCAATAGGTTTGACATTTCGGAACGGACACCCATTATAATTAGCCTTCGTCTTGTTAATTACCTTGCTGAACATATTTAATGCCGGGGAAACAACAAATGTCTGCAGAGGCTTTGCCTGAGGAGGAACAAAGGATGTGAGTGTGTTTCTGTGTGCGGGAAGAGGGGAAAAAAAAAAATCCCGATATTCATGATGGTTATTAACGTCGCCAAGAATGTTCTCGGTCTGTTTGCAAGCAAGCAGGTTGTACCGATTGTAACCCCGCTTTCTCTGCCACTCAGAGAGAGGCTTGGCTTGAGCGTGCAAACACGGCGTTAGATCCTGGAGAACGCCGGCAACAAGGGGACCTTAGATGTTGGTGTCAAATTAACCACAAATCTCTGTGTGTCTGTCCAGTGGTGACCTTAAACCCCAAACAATATCCTCTCTGGAAAAGCCAGAATTCCGTTCTTTAAAAAAGTGCAGTTTTGCGTGGCGTGAATCAACGCGCTTCCAAGTTACACGTACATTTCTGACCATGGAGCTGGACAAGGCTGCAGATCTTCTCATGCCCCTCCGCTATTTTCCAGGGGTTTTTTCCCCCTCCACAACACTGGTGCAGCTGTCAGTCCAAACTGGGTTAAAAATGAAGTGGGAAGCTTTGTCATCACCGTTTCCCAACTCTGCACCTTTAAGGAGTGTGGACTTAAATTCCCAGAATTCCCCAGCCAGCACTTTTAAGATGTGTGGACTTCAACTCCCAGAATTCCCCAGCCAAAACTTTTAAGATGTGTGGACTTCAACTCCCAGAATTCCTCAACTGGCACTTTTAAGATGTGTGGACTTCAACTCCCAGAATTCCTCAGCCAGCACCTTTAAGGTGTGTGGACTTCAATTCCCAGAATTCCTCAGCGGCACTTTTTAAGATGTGTGGACTTCAACTCCCAGAATTCCTCAGCTAACACTTTTATGATGTGTGGACTTCAACTCCCAGAAATCCCCAGCTAACACTTTTAAGCTATGTGGACTTCAACTCCCAGAATTCCTCAGCTAACACTTTAAAGCTATGTGGACTTCAATTCCCAGAATTCCCCAACCGGCACTTTAAAGCTATGTGGACTTCAATTCCCAGAATTCCCCAACCGGCACTTTTAAGATATGTGGACTTCAACTCCCAGAATTCCTCAGCCAGCACCTTTAAGGTGTGTGGACTTCAATTCCCAGAATTCCTCAGCCGGCACTTTTTAAGATGTGTGGACTTCAACTCCCAGAATTCCCCAACCAGCACTTTTAAGATGCGTGGACTTCAACTCCCAGAATTTCTCAGCTAACACTTTTATGATGTGTGGACTTCAACTCCCAGAATTCCCCAACCAGCACTTTTAAGATGCGTGGACTTCAACTCCCAGAATTTCTCAGCTAACACTTTTATGATGTGTGGTCTTCAACTCCCAGAATTCCCCAACCAGCACTTTTAAGATGCGTGGACTTCAACTCCCAGAATTTCTCAGCTAACACTTTTATGATGTGTGGACTTCAACTCCCAGAAATCCCCAGCTAACACTTTTAAGCTATGTGGACTTCAACTCCCAGAATTCCTCAGCTAACACTTTAAAGCTATGTGGACTTCAACTCCCAGAATTCCCCAACCGGCACTTTTAAGATGTTCCAAGGATTGAGTATAGAATAACAGAGTTGGAAGAGATCTTGTAGGTCCGTGATGGCAAACCTATGGCACGCGTGCCACAGGTTGGCACACGGAGCCATATCTGTGGGCACGCGAGTGTTTATTTCTTTCTTTTATTTATTTGCATGTATTTATACAGTGTTGCCCTAGCTCAGCTCCAGTGCTCATAAAAGCACCGGCCAGCTGATTTTCGGGCCTTCCAGTCCCACTGGAAGTCGGGAGATGGGCTGTTTCTGGCCTCCAGAAGGCCTCCGGGTGGTGGTGGTGGTGGGGAAGGCTGTTTTTGCCCTCCCCAGGCTCCAAGAAAGCTTCTGGAGCCTGGGGAGGACAAAAAACGGGCCTATATGGCCCACCGTACCATCGTGTGCCAAAAGCGTGAAGAGCGTGGGGGAGGGGTAGTGTGTGCATGTGCGGGTGGGCAGGGCGCTTTGAATTATGGGGCACACACATGACCCCCCCTGTGCTCCCCCCTGCTTTTGGCACGCGACGGCAAAAAGATTAACCATCACTGTTGTAGGTCATCTAGTCCAATCCCCCATCCAAGCAGGAGATCCTATATCCATGATGGGGAACCTATGGCACACGTGCCGGAAGTGGCACACAGAGCCATCTCTCCGGGCATACCAGCCGTCGCCTGTTGCTCTTCCGGGTTCTGGCGCGCACATACTGGTTGTCGTGCACGCAGGAGTGCCGGAAACCGTAGGAGCAGCCACCGGGCACGCATGTGCGTGCCAGAAACCAGAAGACCAGGTGACCAGCGCAGATGCGCATGCTGGAAACCGGAAGCTCAGCTTCCCAACACATAAATGCATGCTGGGGAACTGCTCTTCCGGTTTCCGGTGTTTTCCCCTTACGCGCTCCCGTTTCAGTCCTCGGTGCCGAAAAGGTTCGCCAACACCGCTCTATATCATTTCTGACAGATGGCAGTTCGTGTATGGACTTCAACTCCCAGAATTCCCCAGCGGGCACTTTTATGATGGATGGAAAGCTGGAAAGTTCCAGAAAGTTCCTGGATCTACCATTTAGGGGATCCGAGTTCATTGAAAGGACCTGCTTTTTTTGGACGTGTTCCTTTAGTTTTAGCAAAAGCAAGTGTGGTCTATTACACGAGGGGAGCTTGCCAATTTTACTCGTTCGCCTAGTATTTTATTTTGAGCTGTTTTCATAAACAGCCCCCTCCTTTTATGGCTGGGGCCAAACCACAGAGCCATCTCCACTTCGTATCTATTTTAACGTTAAGCCACCATGCAATTCTCAGCGGTTTTTATCCATGTCTCTGAGAAGAGCCATCTCTGAGGGAGGTACATGGAGACACACACACAGAGACAGAGACAGAGACAGAGAGAGAGGGAGAGGGGGAGAGAGAGTGTGTTTCCCTGAAAATAAGACCAAGTTTTATTTTCTTTTGGGCCCCAAAATAATCACTAGGGCTTATTTTCGGGGGACGATGTCTTATTTCCCCCACCCCCATGCACGGGAGGCACACTCCTTCTGCTTGCTCACGGTGGGGCAGGAGGCTGCGTGGTATGCCAGTGCCACTGCCATGAGGCAGGGGTGTGGAGCTGCTCCAGGTGCCCCACACTGGCTTACCTCACAGCCCTCGCAACTAGGCCACCCACACCCTGACACCTGCCCCATCCAGCAGGACCCCGCACGGCCACCGGCCCACTTCTTCTGCTTGCTCATGGCCAAAACGAAGCAGGAGGCCGAGCGACGTGCCGGTCCCACAGCCATGAGGTGGTAGAGCTGCCCCATGTGCCTGCACTGGTTTACCTCAGGGCCCCTAAAGCCAGGCCATGCCCTAACACCTGCCTCACCATGTGGCCGCATCTCCTACGCTCTACTCGGCTTCCTGCTCCATTGTGGCCACAAGCAAGCAGAAGAAGTGGGCCAGCGACCATGTGGGCTCCTGCTGCACATAGCTGTTGGTGCTGACATCACGAGGCAGGTGTTGGGGTGTAGATGACCTTGTTGCAGGGGCCCTGAGGTAAGCTAGTGCAGGAAGCGTGGGGCAGCTCCACTAGCACCCTGCCTCCCCTCATGAGCAACCAGACGGAAAGAGTTGTGGCCCGTCAGCGGCCTGTGCAGCTAGTCGCTGATTCCGACAGTGAGGAGGCTGGTGTGGTGTTGCACCAGCAGCCTGTGCAGCTGGCACCCCAGTCAGACAATGAGGAGGCTGGAGAAGATGTGGTGCCAGAGGTGGGGATTCATCCAGGGCCTTTAGAACCTCCAGAAGCTCCCTGAAGTGAAGAGGATGATGATGAGGAGCCTCTTCTCAATGCATGGGTGCGCAGAGCTGCCAAAAGGCAGGAGTGGCTCCTCAGGAGGAGGTCTCCTCGAGAGTAAGGCTTGGGGCTAATTGGCCACTCCCTTAGCCTATTTAAGGAAGGACGACGACTGAAGCAATTTGCAGGAAACAACTTCGTTCACTCTCCTTCGCGTCTGGATCTTAGTTCTCTTATCAGTTTCCTGCAAATTGCTTCTGGGCTTTCTGCCAACCATAGTAAGATTATGATTATTTATTCTTTGGATTCTTGTAGGCTGTTAAGACAGTTAATTAACAGCCTTTGTTTGAAAAAGACTGATTTAATTTAGTAAACTAAGGTTTGTACAGACTGTGTGTGTGCTGCGTTCTTTGGGGTCCGTAGCTGGAGCAGAACAGAAAGGGTGGGTGGCCGGCCGGCTGCACAGGCTGTTAAGTACGGCTTATTTTTTTGGGCGGGGGGGGAGGACTTATATTAGGCGCATGTGTAAAAACATGCTAGGTCTTATTTTGGGGATAGATCTTATTTTCAGGAAAACAATAGATAGATAGATAGATAGATAGATAGATAGATAGATAGATAGATAGAAGATAGATAGATAGATAGATAGATAGATAGATAGATAGATAGATAGATGATAGATAGATAGATAGAAGTTAGTTAGATAGATAGATATAGATAGATAGAAGATAGACAGACGATAGATAGATAGATAGAAGATAGATAGATAGATAGATATAGATAGATAGAAGATAAATAGATAGATAGAAGATAGATAGATAGATAGAAGATAAATAGATAGATAGAAGATAGATAGATAGAAGATAAATAGATAGATAGAAGATAGATAGATAGATAGAAGATAAATAGATAGATAGAAGATAGATAGATAGATAGAAGATAGATAGATAGATAGATAGATAGAAGATAGATAGATAGAAGTTAGATAGATAGATAGATATAGATAGAAGATAGACAGACGATAGATAGATAGATAGAAGATAGATAGATAGATAGATATAGATAGATAGAAGATAAATAGATAGATAGAAGATAGATAGATAGATAGAAGATAAATAGATAGATAGAAGATAGATAGATAGATAGATATAGATAGATAGAAGATAAATAGATAGATAGAAGATAGATAGATAGATAGAAGATAGATAGATAGAAGATAGATAGATAGATAGATAGAAGATAGATAGATAGATAGATAGATAGATAGATAGATAGATAGATAGAAGATAGATAGATAGATAGAAGATAAATAGATAGATAGATTGATAGAAGATAGATAGATAGAAGATAGATAGATAGATATGGTTCAAGACCACCCAGGCATTCCAAAACGCAATCTACTCCATGACATTGTTGGAAGAGAAGAAAGTCTAGGCGTTATTTACTAAAAATTGTGGGTTTGCTCTTGCTGAAGTATCTAGAGAAGACGACTCCAGACCACAATTAGCAATCTTCTTAAATGTCATGTCCAAAAAGATTTCTCTGACATTTAACAGTAAAGCCTGCGTTCTCCAGTGGGTAGTATAGTTAGCAACCCCAAATTACACCAGTTTTATAATGCTCATAAATAAGAAGCGCGATGGAGCCTCAGCTAAACAGGGGCTGGGTTTGGCGAGTAGGTGAATGTGTTTTCCAACTGCGTGCAACTTCTTCTGAACATTTTGGCTAGGAAGGCAGGAAGGGAAGGGAAGAGAAGGGAAGGGAAGGGAAGGGAAGAAGGAAGGAAGGAAAGAAGGAAGGAAGGAAGGAAGGAAGGAAGGAAGGAAGGAAGGAAGGAAGGAAGGAGATGGAAATGACAGAGAGGGCGGGAGGGGAGGGAGGAAGGAAGGTATGAGAAATAACGTGGGTGTGAATTAAGAGAAGGAAGAAAGGAGGGAGGGAAGGAAGGAGATGGAAATGATAGGAAGGAAGGAAGGAAGGAAGGAAGGAAGGAAGGAAGGAAGGAAGGAGATGGAAATGACAGGGAGGGCGGGAGGGGAGGGAGGGAGGAAGGAAGGTATGAGAAATAACGTGGGTGTGAAGAGAAGGAAGAAAGGAGGGAGGGAAGGAAGGAGTTTGAAATGATAGGGAGGGAGGGAGGGAAAGAAGGAAGGGAGAGAGGGAGGGAGGAAAGGGGGTATGAAAAATATCCTGGGTGTGAATTAAGAGAAGGAAGAAGGGAGGGAGGGAAGGAAGGAAGGAGATGGAAATGATAGGGAGGGAGGGAGGAAGGAGATAGGAAGGAAGGAAGGAAGGAAGGAAGGAAGGAAGGAAGGAAAAATATCCTGGGTGTGAATTAAGAGAAGGAAGAAGGGAGGGAGGGAGGGAAGGAAGGAGTCTGAAATGATGGGGAGGGAGGTATGAAGGAGGAAAGGAGATAAAATGACAGGAAGGGAGATAGGGAAAGAAAGAAGGAAGGAAGGGAGAGTGGGAGGGAAGGAGGTATGCAAAATAACCTGGGTGTGAATTAAGAGCAGGAAGAAGGGAAGGAGGGAGGGAGGGAGGGGAGGGGATCCCAAATCGTCAAACTGATCTCACCTTAATCATCTGAGAAAGGTCACCAGCATCTGCAAGCTCCAGTACAATGTTCAGTTCGTTGTCTTCGATAAACGAATCCAAATACTTGATTATGTTGGGATGGTTCAATTGCTGTCAAAGGGAGAAGAGAGAAGAGGCTGCCTGAATGAAAGGAGAATCTGAGGAGCACCGAAGAACTCAAGGGCCCGAGACTGAACCCAAGGAGAACCCTTGAAGTGGAAGAGACGGTTCAGGCGATGGGAAGAACCCAAAGGAAGCCACCTCGATAAGACAGTTCTCCAGCCTCACCAACCCAACGAAGGGAATTCATTCACCGCTCTCTGGGTCACTGTCTCCACTGTCCAACTGGGGAAGCTCTGCAGATGTTTCTCCTAACCTTCGAGGGACGATGTTCTGACCCAGCCTTAGCGGAAGCAAGAAACAGACTCCTTGGCATGAAATTTATTTACCTCTTGTGAATTAATGGCATTCACCCACCGAAAAGTCCAAGCAAGAGTCCTGCAAGGAGTTAACGGCAGCAACAGACCTTATCGTTTCCTTGCGCATGGAAAGGCTGCAAATTAAGTTCTGGCCAGCAGTCTTTGATGCACGAAACACCATGAGCAAAATCTTCAGAAATGCGAACGGTTGTCTCCTACAACCACCCATCCCCTTTCCTTCTATTTATTCCCCAGCCAGGGAGGGGCCATTCAATGTCCATGTGTGCTTTGCTTCCCGAGTCGACTCCTTGTCCTCCGTTATTCTCCTCTCCTAACTGCTCTGCGCATATGTGCATCTGGAACCGGCCCCAGCTTTTCCTCCTCCTCCTCACTCATCTCAGCCTCCAAAGGCAGCTGCCTCTCTGGTGGCTGGGAAAGGCCGGATGACCCTGGCTCTATCTCTGTGTCCGATGCACAGCATCCATCACAGCCTCCCCCAGACTCCAGAACTGGCCCAAGTTCCTCCCCAACCTCCTCATCGTCCGAGTCTGCCGCCAGCTCCACTGGCAGCTGGCGGACTACAACAGACATTTTCTAGCATTCCACCAAGTCTTCTCCTAAGGAAGCCCCTTCCATTCTTCTTGATAGGGCAGGGGCCTATCAACCTTAAATACTCAAAGAGCCATTTGGATCCATTTCCCACAGAAAAGAAAACACTGAGAGCCACAAAACCTGGGTGGGCGTGGCCAATTCGATGTCACTCACTTCCACCAGCCTTGTTTGTTTGTTTGTTTGTTTGTTTATTATTTATTTATTTATTTATTTATTTATTTATTAATTATATTTCTATACCGCCTTTCTCCCGTAGGACTCAAGGCGGTGTACAGTCAAGAAAAATATAGACACACAAACATCATAAAATTGCTAATTAAAATTATTATTATAACATAGTTTGGCCCAATTAAATAGAGCCTAAAATTAGATAACATTTTAAAAACGTTCACATGTTCATATGTTTAGCCCCGCCTGTTGGAACATCAGGGTCTTGAGGGCACGGCGGAAAGCACAAAGGTCGGGGATATTCCGTATCTCCGGGGGCAGTTCATTCCAAAGGGTTGGAGCCCTCACAGAGAAGGCCCTCCCCCTGGGAGTCGCCAGTCGGCATAATTTGACTGACGGTACCCTGAGTAGTCCCTCCCTGTGAGAACGAACTGGTTGGTGGAAGGCTATTGGTGGCAAAAGATGGTCTCGTAGGTACCCAGGTCCTAAGCCATGGAGCGCTTTAAAGGTGATAACTAACACCTTGAATCGCACCCGGAAGACCACTGGGAGCCAGTGCAGCTCGTGTAGGAAAGGTGTTATATGGGCACAACGAGCTGCGCCCATAATCACCTGCGTGGCTACATTCTGGACCAGTTGGAGCCTCCGGGTGCTTTTCAAGGGGAGCCCCATGTAGAGAGCATTACAGTAGTCCATATGGGAGGTGACTAGGGCATGAGTGACCGTGCGCAAGGCGTCCCGATCCAGAAAGGGTGATCCCCCTTAGCTACGCCTACCCAGCCGGTCATAAGGGCAGAGAACCGGTTGTTAAAAAACACAGGGAACCACAAAACCCTTTTGACATCTCTCTCTCCCTCCCTCCCTCTCTCTCTCTCCCTCTCTCTGTATCTCCCTGTCTCTGCCCTGGCCGCTTCTCCATCTCCCACCATCGCCCTTACCTTCTCAGGCCAGGCGAGGAGTGACTGGAAGGGAAAGGTGAGGGGTGGGGCCAGCCAGTGGTGGGATCACCTGACAGGGAGCCACAGCAGAGGGCCCAAAGAGCCGCATGTGACTCCAGAGCCGCAGGTTGCTGACCCCTGTGAGAGGGCTTCATTTCTAGCACCCAGTTGCCAATGTGGCAATCTCTACTAGCTGGCATCCTTCAAACTTTAATCAAAGCCAAATAAAGAGGAAGGAATGACTCCTCGTCTTGTAAAAACGATTAACCCGGTTCAGGCGGCTTCAATTTGCATTCCTGTTTTTAGTAATCCTGTCACGCTGCTGACTCATTTCTAATCTCCTGCTATTCTTTTTTTTCCCCCTTTTTTTCCAGAAGTGTTATTGCCAAGGCCCATATTTCTCCACTCGACTGCCGTTCCCCCCAAGTGTGTAACTTAGCATTTTGCCTCCGTTAAATTTCTCTGCTGTTCCCCAACTGCTTGTCTGCGACTATTGAAGGTAGGAAAAAGACGTATCCCGAGGACACAGGTGTCACCAATTACCTCAACGGAGGAAAAGCCTTTTCCCCCAAAATTACCTGGAAAATCAACTCTGCCCCCAAGCATATCTTAGGTATATACCGCGTTTTCCCAAAAATAGGACCTCCCCTGAAATTAAGCCCTATCATGCTTAATTTAGCATGCACTAAAATAAGGCCAGGGGTCTGCAACCTTAAATACTCAAAGAGCCATTTGGACCCTTTTCCCACAGAAAAGAAAACACCAGGAGCCACAAAACCTGGGTGGGCGTGGCCAACTCAATGTCACTCACTTCCACCAGTCACATGACCCCCCCCCCAGCCACGCCTACCCAGCCGGTCATTAGAGCAGAGAACCAGTTGTTAAAAAACACCGGGAACCACAAAACTCTTTTGACATATCTCTCTCCCCTCCCTCCCTCTCCCTCTGTATCTCTCTATGTCTCTCTCTCCCTCTCTCTCTCTCTGTATCTCTCTATGTCTCTCTCTCCCTCTCTCTCTGTATCTTTCTGTCTCTCTCTCTCCCTCTCTCTCTCTGTATCTCTGTCTCTCTCTCTCTGTATCTCTCTATGTCTCTCTCTCCCTCTCTCTCTGTATCTTTCTATGTCTCTCTCTCTCCCTCTCTCTCTGTATCTCTCTGTCTCTCTCTCTCCCTCTCTCTCTGTATCTCTCTGTCTCTCTCGCCCTCTCTGTATCTTTCTATGTCTCTCTCTCTCCTTCTCTCTCTGTATCTCTCTATGTCTCTCTCTCTCTCTCCCTCTCTCTCTGTATCTCTCTATGTCTCTCTCTCCCTCTCTCTCTCTCTGTATCTCTCTATGTCTCTCTCTCCCTCTCTCTCTGTATCTTTCTGTCTCTCTCTCTCCCTCTCTCTCTCTGTATCTCTGTCTCTCTCTCTCTGTCTCTCTCTATGTCTCTCTCTCCCTCTCTCTATCTTTCTATGTCTCTCTCTCTCCCTCTCTCTCTGTATCTCTCTGTCTCTCTCTCTCCCTCTCTCTCTGTATCTCTCTGTCTCTCTCGCCCTCTCTCTGTATCTTTCTATGTCTCTCTCTCTCCTTCTCTCTCTGTATCTCTCTGTGTCTCTCTCTCTCTCTCCCTCTCTCTCTGTATCTCTCTATGTCTCTCTCTCCCTCTCTCTCTGTATCTTTCTATATATATCTCTCTCTCCCTCTCTCTCTGTATCTCTCTGTCTCTCTCCCCCCCTCTCTCTGTATCTTTCTATGTCTCTCTCTCTCCTTCTCTCTCTGTATCTCTCTATGTCTCTCTCTCTCCCCCTCTCTCTCTGTATCTCTCTGTCTCTCTCTCCCTCTCTCTCTGTATCTTTCTATATATCTCTCTCTCCCTCTCTCTCTGTATCTCTCTGTCTCTCTCTCCCCCTCTCTCTCTGTATCTCTCTGTCTCTCTCTCCGTATCTTTCTATGTCTCTCTCTTTCCCTCTCTCTCTCTATATCTCTCTATGTCTCTCTCTCTCTCTGTATCTCTCTATGTCTCTCTCCCTCTCTCTCTGTATCTCTCTATGTCTCTCTCTCTCTCTCCCTCTCTCTCTGCATCTTTCTGTGTCTCTCTCTCCCTCTCTCTCTGTATCTTTCTATGTCTCTCTCTCTCCTTCTCTCTCTTTATCTCTCTATGTCTCTCTCTGTCTCTCTCTCTGTATCTCTCTATGTCTCTCTCTCCCTCTCTCTCTGTATCTTTCTATATATCTCTCTCTCCCCCTCTCTCTCTGTATCTCTCTATGTCTCTCTCTCCCTCTCTCTCTGTATCTCTGTCTCTGCCCTGGCTGCTTCTCCATCCCCCGCCGTCACCTTTACCTTCTCAGGCCAGGCGAGGAGTGACTGGGAGGGGAGGGCGAGGGGCCGGGCCAGCCAGTGGTGGGATCACCTGACAGAGAACCACAGCAGAGGGCCCAAAGAGCCGCATGTGGCTCCAAAGCCGCAGGTTGCTGACCCCTGCCCTGGCCCCTAAAATAAGCCCTAGCCATTTTTTCTGAGGTCAAAAGAAAATAAGACCTGGTCTTATTTTTGGGGAAACACGGTATGTATTTGCAAATCTTTATTTCCCCAAGAAAGAAAATGAACTTAAGAGTTTTCTTGGAATCACTCTTCCCTCCCTTGCAATTATCTTTTAACTTTTGAGATTTTGCAATTATTCCCGAGACAGAATCAGAAGCATCGGGAGCCACAGCTGTCGATCTAATGCCCCCGAGAAATTTTACCCTTGAGTAAAAAAAAATCTCCCTCGCGAGGCACAAAATTAAGAAATGCGCCTCGTTTTCAAACTGTACTGTCTTGTACCCAGACCGCCCTGTGGTGAAGAACAAATGAAAACGAAAGTCACTTTCACAACTACAATGACTGCGTTTCTCATTTTGCAGCCAAGAAAGGAACTTCCCAGCTTCTGTTTTCTGCTTAAAAGCCAACAAAAAGGGAATTGGGGAAAGAACGAGGCTTAAAACAAACCGACTTTGCACTGGCACTAAGCCATGGCTTCCCCAAGTCAACTGAATTGACATCATCAGCCTTATGACCCACCAGCTGAGTCACTCATGAGTCACATACTTGGAGAATGAAGAATTCTTGCCAATGAGAATCAAGTCAGAACAGTAGATGTCCTTCGAACATGGTGAGGGCCCCAGGGGATTCTGGGACCTGTAGTCCGGAGGCCTCTAGCCAGGAGTCCCCATTTGGCTTCCAGGTAAGTGCAGGGATGCCTACTAGGCCCAAAACAGGGTGCGGGGAGGTGGTACGGCCCCCCTGCGGCTTGTTTTTGCTCCCAGGAGGCTGCAGAGAGGCCTACTAAGCCCAAAATGGAGCACAGGGGGGCACCGTGGGCCCCCCCCGCAGCCCATGTTTGCTCCCAGGGGGGTGCAGGAGGTTGAGTGCTGCCTGCCATGCCCACCATGGCCACGCCCACCCAGCCAGTCATTAGGGCAGAGAATAGCTTGTTAAATTATTTGAATCCCACCACTGTAATACTACTAATAAACTCAGATCCTTGGTTAAGACTCGACAGACCAAAATGCTTGCTGCAAGAAGATCGGCCAGACTTGACTACGAGCAGCGGCATGACAAAAGCAGCAACAATGGCGCATTGGAAGACCTGCAAGAAATATCATTTGCCTGCAAGCAAGAACTGGTGGGACCATAAAATAGAGAAAGTCATAGAAAATGTAGAAGTTCAACTGCTCTGGGATTTCAGAATTGAAACAGACGGGCACCTGCCACATAACATCCTGGACTTAACAATTGTCAATAAGGAAGACAAAAAAAAAAACGTTTGGAGAGTGGATGTGGCAGTGCCTGGAGACGGCAGAATAGAAGAGAAAGAACTGGAGAAGATTACAAAATACAAAGGCCTACAAATAGAAATAGAACGACTGTGGCAAAAGGCAAGCAAGGGTAGTACCACTACTAATAGGCTCCTTGGGTGGAATTCCAAAACAACTGGAGCACCACTTGAACTTCATTGCCATTGACAAATTCTCCGTCGGTCAATTGCAAAAGGTGGCTTGACTCGGAACAGCTTCCATCCTGCGACGATATCTGTAACACCGTCAAATATCCAGATTTGCCTATCCCAGGTCCTTCGTAAGGACTTGAGAGGTAGACAAAAATGCCAAACCCAGTCTGAACATCTGGCTCACTATGATATTATTATTATTATTATTATTATTATTATTATTATTATTATTATTATTATTTAATTTTTAGTGAGATTCACAGCCTTTGAGGCTGGTTAATAGCTCAGCAGCTCGAGTCCTAACCAAGGACCTAGGAACTGTTAAGGTATCGTCGGAGGATGTCAGCTGTTCCGAGTAAGGTGGTTTTTTGTAGAGTCAAGATGATGATGATGATGATGATGATGATTATTATTATTATTATTATTATTATGTATGCTTATGCTGTTGCAGCCATTATCACTTCTCGACTTCCCAAAGGACAAAGTGGGGAGGAAAGGGTGAGAAGGAATGCAGGCTTCAGACTTCAAAGGAGGAGCTGTGAGAGCCAAGGACACATCTGCAGGTGTTGGCCAAAACCAGAGACTTTTTCTCATAACAATACAATGACACTCAATCAGAAAATGTGACCTGCACTAATAGGGTGGCGGGGGGTTGTGGTGGTGGAGGAATTCTATCAGTGGTGAAATCCAATTTTTTTTTTATTATCGGTTCTGTGGGCATGGCTTGGTGGGCGTGGCTTGGTGGGCATAGCAGGGGAAGGATACTGCAAAATCCCCATTCCATCCCCACTCCAGGGGAAGGATAATGCAAAATCCCCATTCCATCCCTACTCCTGGGCAAAGGATATTGCAAAATCTCCATTCCCACCCCACTCTGGGGCCAGCCAGAGGTGGTATTTGCCGGTTCTCCGAACTGCTCAAAATTTCCGCTACCGGTTCTCCAGAACCTGTCAGTACCTGCTGGATTTCACCCCTAAATTCTATATTGTAATTATATGGATTTGCGCAGGAATTAGTTAGAGCTGGTTTTGCTTTTAAGTGGTGCCGAAACAATGTATTCAATAAAGTTTTGCACTGAGACATTGGCAGGCCTCGAGTGTGTTCACTTTGGTTGGGCTCGTCCGTCAGGACGGTGACACTATTATTTTCTGCTCTTCTGCATTTCTCTGCTCACTGCCTCCGAGTGCCTTGGGGATGGAAATCCGGTCGAAATTCATCGCTGGTTCCCCAAAAGCTGAGCTACACCACCATGTTTTCGCTGCTGTCCCAAATGCCACCAGCCCGTCCCAAGAGCCCTTAGCTGCTCTTCAGCTGTTCTACCAACATCTCCAGGATAAATAAGGGGGCCAAATCTATGTGCCCCCTTTCCCGTACCCAGAAGCGAAGGAAGCAGGATGGGGCCTTTGCATCAGCCCCTTCTTAAGTGCAGAGAAGCCCACCAGACTCCAGTTTAGGCAATCAATTGCCTTATTTTATTTTATTTTTTTAATGCCGTCTGAAAGTCGGATGGCCTGGAATGTCTGATTTGTATGCAAAGAATGCGCTCGTGGAAAAGCATTCAAAAATAAAGGCAGCCACTAAATAAAAGCTGGAATGCTTATAGGCAAACTGTTGATTATAGCTACATTATGGCTTCCCCCCTTTTTTTCCCTGGCTTCCGAATGGGCTACTTTCTGTATCCTCGGAGGCTTCAGCACCTCTTCCATGGAGACATCTGCTTATGGAAGGGCTTCAGCCTCTGAGAGAGAGAGAGAGAGACATCATGTTCTGATGCCATTTTGTCCCTCTGGTTCCTAAAATTAGAAGTGTCACACTGCCGAGCAGGAATTGGGGAAAAAGACAAAAGCGTAACAGAAGTTGGAAGGGAGCTTGGAGGTCTTCTAGTCCAACCCCCAGGAGACCATATTCTATTTCAGACAAATAGCCTTGATAGTACAGTGGTCTAAGGCACCCTGTTATTAAGCTGGTTATTAAGACCAGCTGCCTGCAATTACTGCAGGTTCGAATCTCGCCAAGGCTCAAGGTTGACTCAGCCTTCCATCCTTTTTAAGGTAGGTAAATTGAGGACCCAGTTTGTGGGGGCAATAAGCTGTCTTTGTATAAATATACAAAAGGATGAAGGTTATTGCTTAGCGCATTGTAAGCCACCCTGAGTCTCCGGAGAAGGGCGGCATATAAATCAAATCAAATAAATAAAATAAATGGCTGTCCAATCTCTTCTAGAAAGCCTCCAGTTTTCCACAATTTCTGGAGGCAAAGCTGTCCCAAATGATTGATGGTTCTAATTGTCAGGAAGTTTCTCCTTAGTTCTAAGTTGCTTCTCTCGTTGATGAGTTTCCACCCATTGCTTCTTGTCCTGCCCTCAGGTGCTTTGGAGAATAGCTTGACTCCCTCTTCTTTAGGACAGCCCTTGAGATATTGGAAGACTGCTATCATGTCTCCCCTGGTCCTTCTTTTCATCAGACTAGACATAACCAATTGGAACAAACTTGGGGCCATCTCCACTTCCATGCTGGGAAGAGCATGAAATCTAGTATCAGCCATGGGCTGGTGACACCTCATCTCTACAACTTGGTAGGCAATGTGGTTCAAGCACCTGGAGACCATCAAGAATGGACTCAGATTAAAACCCACCCAAAAATGAGGTGGCTTTGGGTCTGTGGACCCAAATCTTGCAAATGAGGCCAAGAGCAGAAAATATTATGAGCCACGGTGGTGCAGCGGTTAGAGTGCAGTACTGCAGGCTACTTCTGCTGCCTGCAATTTGGCAGTTCGAATCTCACCAGGCTCAAGGTTGACTCGTCCTTCCGTCCTTCCGAGGTGGGTTCAAATGAGGACCCAGATAGTTGGGGGCAAGAGGCTGGCTCTGTAAACCGCTTAGAGAGGGCTGTAAAAGCGGTATATAAATCTAAGTGCTCTTGCTATGAATGATCTGTCCACTGGATTAACATCAAGAAGCACCTGCAGACTGTTTGGGATTTGAGCTTCTGAACTTCTGATTAAAAGCCTGGAGACTAAAACGTATGAAGAACGGTTGCAGGGTTTGGATTTGGCCAGTCTAGAGAAAATAAGGAAAGGGGGGATGGGTTTGACATGATAGCAGTCTTCCAGTATTTGAGGGGCTGCCACAAAGAAGAGGGGGTCAAGCTATTCTCCAAAGCACCAGAAGGCAGGACAAGAAGCAACGGATGGAAACTCATCAAGGAGAGAAGCAACCTGGAACTAAGGAGAAACCTCCTAACAGTGAAGACAATTAATCAGTGGAACAGCTTGCCACTAGAAGGTATGGGTGTTCCATCACTGGAGGTTTTTAAGTAGAGATTGGACAGTCACTTGTCTGAAATGGCATAGGATCTCCTGCTTGACTAGGCGACTGGATTAGAAGACCTCAATGACCCTTTCAGGTCTATTCTGATTTTGATCCTTCACTTCTCCTGCGACGTTTCCACCATCATTCCAGAAGGCCTCGAACCCTGCTTGTAAGTCAGCCATCTTGAATATGTAGAATGTGCCTGAAAGCTTTGGTGGAAGTTACGCCTCTCTCTCCTTCATCCCTGGTTCAGAGGAGCATCGCAAAGAGGTTGGTTTAAACCTGCAAAATCTGCATACAGGTGTGCTTTTGGCCAAGGGGGCCCTTCAATTATGAGTGAGGAGACGGAGTTATTGATTTGACAAGCTATTAGCTCCGCGGGAGCTCCAGAGAGCAAGCGGTCCAGTTGCTGATGCAACAGATCTAGCCATCCACTTAAAAACCTCCGAGTAAAAACCTCGAATAGCCTTGCCCTCCGAGAACCCGACGGGAAAACTCTTGGCACCTGCATCAAATTATCAGAAAAGTGCTGACCTACCACACATCGTTAAAAAATGGCTTCCCGGCCTTGACGCGAGGAGCTTTTGCTCCGATGTGGCTTGGGCCCTCGGAAGAGGAATTTACGTACATCTTGGTCAGATAATCTGTCAGGTTTGATCGGGATGCTCTTTCGAAAACTCGGGATGGATTTGAAAGAAATGCCCCATGGGGAGAATTTACTAATGGATCCCGGGGAACATTTGTAACAGAATATGACTTCCCGTTGCGGGTCGAGCAATAGCTCTTGTCAGGATTTGACCGGCAGAAATGACGCTTTCTAATGCTTTCTAACAAAATTGGGTGAGGCGCAGAAAGAGGCCGACTGAAAAAAAGGACCCCATCCGATTGAGAAAGATCTTCTGAGGCAACTCCGGAGCTCTTCTCACTGGATCTTCAAATGGGTTAAATGGGCATCTAACTTGGATAGACGGGTTCGTGGCTTCCTTCCTTGAGGGCAAACTGGTTTTCTCCCAGGTACCGTTTTGGCTACATGAAGGACAAACCACCTAATTGATCCCAGGGGTGGACTTCAAAAATTTTAGCAAGGGGGTCTCTGCCCGGTTGCTGGGTGGGCGTGGCCTAGTCAGCCTCTTGCACCATGGTGCAGAATGCCCTCCCCAGGCTCCAGAGGCTTTTCTCGAACCTCCGGGAGGCGAAAACAGCCTCCTCAGGCTCAGGAGGCCCTCTGGAGGCAGGAAACGGGCCCGTTTTTTCTGGTAGGCCCATTTTTCACCCTCCCCGAGCCTCCATACATGCCCTACACTTACCTGCATCCAAAACGGGCCGCATGGGGACTCCGGGGAGGGGTGGGTGGGCCAGCCAGGAGTCAGATTTGGGGGTTCTCCGAACTGCACAGAATCTTACTTACCTTCTGCGCATGCTTGCATATGTGCCTTCCATGCATGTGCCCGGACTCAAAACTGTGCCTAAATAGGATGGCATAGAGCCGGGGCAGGTGGGCAGGTCTACCCACAATTTCTGCTACCGGTTCGGGAGAACTGGCCCGAACCGGCTGAATACCAACTCTGGACCGGAGGCAAACAGATGTTCATTTCACAGAGATTTAGGTCAAAGTCTTAACTTTGCCCAAGCGAGGACGTTGTTCAGATATGCAGAGGCCTTAATTAAATCCAAAAGTGGAGAGAGGAAGAAAAAAAAAAAACCCGTTAGAAAGTGTACAAGGCATTGGAGAGGAAAGTGCTAATTATCCCCGTATCATCTCCGTACATTTTTCTCTTCACAGCCCAGCTAATGCAATATTCACAACTTAACATCTGGTTTCCTGGTGAGGTTGACACGGGAAGATCTGTAGCTGCCTTCAGGCATCTTACACGGGTGGGAAGATCTTGATTCCCTTGTCACCCCGAGCGCTCCCGGTTTCACCCACCCCTTGATCCTAACTGGTGTGGACATCTTGGATGGGCTCCATCCCATGACATCTGGGGAAGCCTCTAACCCCTGCAGCTTTCTTGGGCGGAAAATTAGCACTGTCAGGCTGCAGCTCACCATCCCCGTCTTTTGATCTGGCAACCTTCGCTTTCCCGTCACCTTCCACTTAACGCCCCTCTCGGAAAACCAGCTCAGATGCAGCCTCCTCCGTGGGCCAAACGGGTGCCGGTGGAAGGCTGCATTCTTTCCTTCTTGGAAAAGGAAGGACTCGCCAGTTCAGGACCATTGCATGGCATTTGGGTTCCTGAGGTGCTCCAAGCTTGGTGGGTTTTCCTGCGGTGCGCAGATGAGGTTTGTCTAAGCCTGGTCACCACACATCTGCAGGAGAACTCATCAAGCTCAGAGAACAGCATGAAGTATGCAATCTCTTCTTGTTGTGGCCCGCCAGCGGCCTGCATGGATCGAGACTGGTGTGATGTCGCTCCAGTAGCCTGCACAGCCGGTGCTCACGTCGGACAGCGAGAAGGCTGAAGAGGATGTGGTGCCAGAGGCAGAGACTCAGCCAGGGCCTTCAGAACCTCCAGAGGCTCCTTCAAGTGGAGAGAGCGAAGTGGAGGAGCCTCTCCTCAATGCTCAAGCATGCAGGGCTGCCAAAAGGCAGGAGTGGCTACTCAGGAGGAGGAGGTCTCCTCGAGAGTAGGGCTTGAGGATAATTGGCCACTCCCTTAGCCTATTTAAGTCGCACGCAGTTAGTAATTTCTTGCTGGAAACATTGTGTAATTATTAAAGAGCATTTTTGAAGAGTGAGTGTCTTATCGTATCTTGTCTTCTGGGCTGGTTGGCCAACCTTTGCCGGATTTTGTTTATTCTTGGTATGTTATAACTTTGATAAGGACCGTTGGTGTGTGTCAATATCCTCGGGAATCCGGAGCTGGGGCAGAACACTTCTCTATTCTGACCTAGGCTTTCCCAACAGCACGAAGCAGAGTCCTCGTCCCGATAAACCCCTTTTATTTAATTTACAGTGAATTCCTCTCCAGCAGAGTCTTTCCTCTCCCCCAGTCTTTCAAGATAGTTCACAATTATCGACCTTTATCAGGCTTGGAGAGTAGCCAGGCCGATATCTTTCAGACACCAAGAATGCAGGAATGAACTAATTGTCTCCTGCAAACTCCACTCCCCTTTCGCTCCTCTTTTATTCCCTATGGGAGGGGCCATTCATCGTCCACCTGTGGCCTTACTCCCAAGCCGACCCTTGTTCTTTAGCTGTTCCCTTCGTCTGGCAACTCTGCGCATGTGCACCCTGGGAAAAGGCTCCGCACTGATTGATCCAACTGCCCAACTGCTGCCCAACTGATCCAACTGCCTCACTGATGTCTGACTCCGAAGGCAGCTGATAACTGTCAGACGGCCCTGGCCTCCTCTCTGCCTCTGACGCAGAGCCCTCATCAGAGCCTTCCCCAGACTCCAGGATTGGCCCAAGTTCCTCCCCAACCTCCTCACTGTCCGAATCCGCTGCTAGATCCGCTGGCCACTGGTGGACCACAACATTCTCTAGTAGGGTGTTCTGTCCCCGTCCCACACGCACACACACCAACAGATGTTCAAGAGTTAAAGACCAAACCAGCCGACAAAATCCTTTCTCTTATGATAACGGAACTTGGCAACAACCTTGTGGCTGCCTGCCAAGAGTTTATTACTTACGAAGAAGAGAGATAACTTCTCCCCGCTTCTGGTACATCAAAGGAAACAGGCTCAATAATTACAGAGTCAATCAAGTCCAAAGATAATCCAGCAAAGTCTATAGCAAAAAGTCCGCCAATGCAGAATGGCGTGGAAGCTTTCAGCTTTGTTCGTCACAAGGTTTGACTGGCCACCATGCTCCCTTTATAACCTGTGGGGTGTGGTCCAGTGACTCAGCCTAATCTCGGGCACGCCTTTTCTTCTGTTGTGCGCGCTTATCTCTGCGACGCTGGCGTGGATCCAGCCAAGACTCATTACCCTCATCATTGTCCACCTGTGGCTGCGTGGACGTGCTTGGCCCCGGCCCTATCTCTTGCCCTTCGGCGGACACTGAAGGCATTGCCAGAGAGGAGGGTCCTGGAGAGGGAGGCTTTGCCAACTCCTCCCCTTCACTCTTGGAGTCCTCTCCTGCCGATGACACAGGCTCAGGTAACGGAGCCACAACATAGGGGTCTGTTTCTCCCAAAGGTGCTCCCCCCACCCGAAGAGGTTGTAGAAAAAATGGTTTTAAAAGTGAAAAAAAAAAAAAGTTGGCCATGCCCACACAGTCATATTACACCCTCCCCCAAGCCATGCCCACAGAACCGGTGGTAACAAATTTTACATTTTATTTATTTATTATTTATTTATTTTATTATTCGTATTTCTATGCCGCCCACTCTCCGAGGACTCTGGGCGGCATACACCAAAGACAGTATACTGAATAGCATATTGCCCCCCAACAATCTGGGTCCTCATTTTACCCACCTCGGAAGGATGGAAGGCTGAGTCAACCCTTGAGCCGGTGAGATTTGATCTGCTGATCTGCTGAACTAGCAGTCAGCTGAAATAGCTGCAGTACTGCACTCTAACCACTGCACCACCTCGGCTCATTTCACCACTGTTTCCGGCACACACGGACGTGCACACGCTCCCGTTTTGGCACTCGGTGCCGAAAAGGGTTGCCAACGCTGTCCTAGCCCAAACGACAAAAGTGGTGTGCTCTCCTTGAGATAGATCTCAGTGGACCTCACTTCCTGTGAGATTTCTGCCACGAGCCATCAGATAAAAACAACCAAATGATTTTTGCAATAATAGATCAAGGAGCATCATGCATCCTTGACTGCCTCTAAACCAGAATTTAGAATTTAGAAGCGATTGGGACAGTTTTTACCAAGGCATCTGATTTTTTTTTTTTACCATCCTGAAATTAGCTCCCAAAACATGCAAGGAATCAGCAGGTCTTTTGTCAAAGTCTACCGGAGCAAAAATAAATTCTTATCAATGACCGCTGTTTATTTTTGCAAGGGCTTCACAAACAGACATGACGTCAAAGATAAGCGCCGAAAGCAATCGGAAGCTGGCCCTCCTCCACCGTCCCAGGTAATCGTTGAAAATAAACCATCTCCATTTCAGTAAGCATTCAATTTCGGAGGGATTCTTACCTTCAAAAGATCAATTTCTTTAATGCAATCTTGTCTGGCCTTTGCGTCCATCATCTCAAATATCTTCAGAAAGAGAGGGGGGAAAAGTTGCACGTTTAAGGACCAAGACGGAATTAGTCTCTTGCAATTCTCAAAAAGTTCTAACCCCAGGGGTGGAATTCAGTCAGATCGGATGCTAATTTTACATCTGGTTCGCCAAACCGGTAGTTGTAAGAACTGGCTGGCCCTGCCAACCCCGCCCTGCCCCTCCCAGGAGTCTCCACGTGGCCCGTTTTGGATGCCACGTAAGTGCAGGGCCTGTGCGAAGGCTCTGGGAGGGTGAAAAATAGGCCTCCTGGAAGTTCCGGAACTCTGGAAATGGGCCCGTTTTCACCCTCCTGGAGGCTCAAGAAAAGCCTCCAGAGCCTGGGGAGGGCAAAAATGCCCCTCCCCGGCCTTGGTGCCGGAGGCTAAGTAGACCACGCCCACCATGGCCACCCGAGCAACTGGGCAGAAAACCAGTTGCTAAAATTTTTGAATCCCACCTGTCTTAACCCCCTTCCCTTTTCAAACCTGCCTGTACCCCACTCCTCACGATTCTTACAGGCTTAAATAACATCCACATATAAAGCAAAAAAAAAAACCTAGCTACCAATACAAAGAACAGCACGCAGTTCGTTAACTTCTCAAGTTTTCGACCTGAAAAAGCAAAAAAACACGAAAATCCGAAGCAACTGCCATCCGTAACTGGAATGCAAATTTTGAGAATATTTGCTGAATGTACCAAACAAAACATTTACAAATAAAAGATCTAGCAGGTTTTATCACGTTACGATGGTTTTCTGTTGACAAAATAAATGTGTTTTCTTCTGCATGTCACATGGACTAATTGGAAAACAAAAGGCTCTTAATGCCAAAATCCATTTTTGGAGCTCAGCTGATTATATCTTATTAACGGAAGTGGATGTACCACTCTCAAGGTAGGCCTCTACTGGACGTGCAATGATTTGTTCAACGGCTGTTTGGAATGACCACGGCGCTGGGAAAAGTGACTTATGACTGGTCCTCATACTTATGACCATCATAGCGTCCTGTGGTCATATAATAGGCAACCAGGCTTTGTTTTTCTTTGAAGAGGTTTCGCTTCTCCTCCTCCGAGAAGCTTCTTCAGTTCTGACTGAATGATGGGAACGGATGGCTTTATATTCAATCAGAACTGAAGAAGCTTCTCAGAGGAGGAAGAGCGAAACCTCTTCAAGGAAAAACAAAGTCCGGTTGCCTTTTGAAGGGGGGAAAAAAAACAACCTTTGGGATAACCATGACCTGGATGACTTTTGAGAATCTCCACAGACATTCTTACCTGTACTTTTTTTAATGCCACCGGTTTTCTGTCCAGAAGACAAGTCGCTCTGTAGACCTCACTGAATTGTCCTCGCCCAATTTTCTTCTCAATCTGAAAATCTGCTAAAGTGCAGCGATAGAGGTGTCTCTGCTTGAGAGAGGGGAAAAACAGCAATGGATGGGATTAAATTCGTGCATATTTTATGTGGGACACTGCGTGAGGTCAATTTTACGTTGTCGTCTTCTCCGTTTGGGTTTCCCTTTTTTCTAACACCCGCTGAAAAATATTATATCTCAAATGCTGGAAATGCCATCAGGTACCAGGATCGTATTATCATATGTGGTGGACATCTCCAGAAGCGAGAAATTATTGGGTTAAAATCCGAATATGGTTAGAGGAAATGATACAACAAAGTTGATTTAAAACCTGAACTATTCCTATTGGGTATCTTACCAGAGAAATATAGTAAAGAGAATACTTATTTGATTATACATATTGTTAACTGCAGCGAGAATTGTATTTGCGCAAAATTGGACAGCAGAGAAAATCCCTTTAGAGGGAGAAGTAATTAAGAAAATATTGGAATGTGCAGAAATGAATAGATTAACATTGGTAATTAAAGAAAAGGAAGAATCGGATTATTTTAAAATATGGGGGCAATTACATCAATGGTTAGAGAAGAGATATATATATATATATAAATTTAGATAATTGATGAATTAATATAAACATAAGAAGTTTGGGAAGGATGATGTAATAATCTAAATGAAAATATAAAGGTGTGATAGAAATATGATATGAAAATGATGGAGGGAGGAGAAGACACAAAATATGTACTCAGATGAAATACTGAATGATTAAGTATGTATTGCTTGTTTGTATGTATGTTTGTTTAAAAAAAATAAAAAAAACCTTTTTAAACAAAGATATTATATTTCACTCTACAAGACACCAAGGTTTCCCTGCTCCAAACTTCAAACGAATTCAGGATGAACTCTGTAAATAATTATAAAGCTTAGGGGTTTGTTTTTTGTGACCTTCGTTAAATGTTTCTTTCCCGAGATATGATGTTTGTAATCAGAGGACTTCCCATACTGTAACAACCAGTTCGCCCAGCATCGGAAATGTGAGAACATGCGTGCAGCGTCACAAAACACAGCAATTCGCTCAGGTGCACCATCCACATGTGTGCAACATCAAACAACACGGCAATTCACTTGCGCGTGCCATCCACACATGCGTGCAACGTCAAAAACACAGCAATATAGGATGGGATTGCGCCGGACAGGTGGGTGGCCAAACCAGCAGATCGTCACTACCCATTCGCCCGAACCGGCTGAATCCCAGCATTGTTTGTAATGCAGAAGGAAATATTCTGGGCTGTGGTCTTTTTTCTATCTCCAATTGTATTATTTTGGAATTTATGGAAGCAGTCTTCCCTAGAAAGCCCTCTCCTCAACTGATTTACAGGAATTTGAGAAGAATGTCTGAAGTTCCACCACCGCTACCAGAAAAGCTTTAAGCTAATATGGAAAAAGCCCTGAACAGTATTTCTCAACAGGGAAAGATGCAGAGCGCTCTTTATTCTCAATCTCAACAACCTGAAGATGTTGGCCTTCAACTCCTAGAGGTCCCATGCTGGTTGGAGGAATTCTGAAAGTCGAAGCCCACATATCTTCAAGTTGATGAGCTTCAGCAACAATGGCCCAGAGAAAAAAAAACTCATGTTTCCTGGGTTTCGTCAGAGATGGGAGCAGCCGGTTCGGACCAATTCAGGCAAACCGGATGTTAATGTTATGTCCGGTTCGGTGAACTGGTAGTTGAGATGACTGGCTGGCCCCACCCCTCCCCGGAGTCCCCACGTGGCCCCTTTCGGATCCCAGGTAAGCGCAGGGGGTGCATTGAGCTCGGGGAGGTGGAAAATGGGCCTCCCAGAGGCCTGTGGAGGGTGAAAATGGGCCTATTTACAGCCTCCAGAGAGTCTCTGGAGCCCGGAGAAGTTGAAAACGGGCCCTCCACAGCCCATATTTGCTCCCATGAGGCTGCTGGGAGGCCTA
>JAKOOJ010000031.1:3611089-3706089 GCA_022577455.1 Arizona elegans | reverse complement strand
GCCTAGGTCATGCAATTCATGCGAGGATGAAGTTACCTAACTCGTAATGAACCGGCTGAGGGACAAAATCTAAAGGACAACAACTGAAGAAATATCTGCAGGAAAATGAGTAACGTGGACCAGAATGTCTGAAAACAACCAAGTGTGGAGAACATCAAAAGCCCAACAATTCAACCTTAGCTCCTTCTCTTTTCTACCGAAAGCTGTGGTGAGCATCTGAACATCCAAAAATGCTCCTTATAAGGTCAGTAACAGAAACATTGGTTCCTTTCTTGTCTCAGTGCCGTTCCCTTTTTAATTTGCTCGGGGCTGGTAGCAGCCATCCATCAAGAACCTCGCAGAACTTAAATCAAGGGTGGTTGGGACAGCACGAGGGAAGGAGAATCAGGCAAGAAAGCAAAACAAGAAACCGATTGTTTCCCACTTACAGGATGACACCTAAGGACTAAGAAAGCATTTCTGCAAAAGGTAAAAGGTAAAGGTTCCCCTCGCACATATGTGCTAGTCGTTCCCGACTCTAGGGGGCGGCACTCCTCTCCGTTTCAAAGCCGAAGAGCCAGCGCTGTCCGAAGACGTCTCCGTGGTCCTGTGGCCGGCATGACTAAACGCCAAAGGTGCACGGAATGCTGTTACCTTCCCACCAAAGGGGGTCCCTATTTTTCTACTTGCATTTTTTTACGTGCTTTCGAACTGCTAGGTTGGCAGAAGCTGGGACAAGTCACGGGAGCTCACCCCGTTACGCGGCACCAGGGATTCGAACCGCTGAACTGCCGACCTTTCGATCAACAAGCTCAGCGTCTTAGCTACTGAGCCACCACGCCTACGGTGGTCAGTTCCTGTCTGCAAAGGAACTTGCAAACCCAGCCTTACAGCTATCCCACCTCTCGGGTCAACCAAGAAAAAAAACCCCACCAATAAATCTTTGGAGAGAGAAATGAAAAACCCCTACTACAGAAACCAAATGTCTTTTGCGGCCCTTGGGACCATTTTGATTTTAGATCAGGCAGTTTTTCAAAGATGGAGAAACCACCTTTTCTTGTCAGGCAGGAGGAAGGAGAGAAAGAGAGAAGGGAGGAAAGGGAAACGGGTTAAATTTAACCAAGTGCCAGGAAAACCACAGCCGAAACAAGAACTGAGACCTGATTCTAGCATTTCCTCCACCTCTCTCAACTACGTAGGGAAAATCTCTCCAATTTTTTTTCATGAAGTCAAAACGTTTTGGGGTGACACAATTATTGGGTCTGGGCATGTACGAAGCCTTTCAATGCATCTTCCAGATATCATCTGGAGGAGTTGTTCTTGTCTGAAGTAATGTAGGGTAGTGGTGGGTTTCAATTTTTTTTAACTACCGGTTCTGTGTGTGTGGCTTGGTGGGCGTGGCATGGCTTGGTGGGCATGGCATGGCTTGGTGGGTGTGGCAGGGAAAGGATACTGTAAAATCTCCATTCCCACCCCAATCCAGGGGAAGGATTGAGCCTTGGTGAGCCCGCCAAGCCATGCTGCCTGCAATTACTGCAAGTTCAAATCTCACCAGGCTCAAGGTTGACTCAGCCTTCCATCCTTCCGAGGTAGGTAAAATGAGGACCCGGATTGTGGGGGCAATAAAATGACTTTGTATAAAAAAGAACACTGCTTGGGGGGGGGGGGGCAAAAGCCCTACTACTCAGGTATATACAAAAGTATGAAGGCTATTGCTTAAAAGCATTGTAAGCCGCCCTGAGTCTCTGGAGAAGGGGGGCATATAAATTGAATCAATCAATCAATCAATCAAGAAGGATACTGCAAAATCCCCATTTCTTCCCAATCAGCTGGGACTCAGGAGGCAGAGAATAGATGGGGACGGGGCCAGTCAGAAATTTTACTACCGGTTCTCCGAACTACTCAAAATTTCCGCTACCAGTTCTCCAGAACTGGTCAGAACCTGCTGAAACCCACCTCTAATGTAGGGTTTCCTGCCTAAGCAGGGGCTGGTCTAGAAGACCTCCGAGGTCCCTTCTGACTCTGTCATTCTAACTTCAAGAGCTCACTTTAAAAAAAAAAAGTGACCAAACAGAAACATCAAAACCGTAAGCCTTTTCTTCTCCTGCCGCTATTCGATCACATTTTCTCATTTTGCCCCTAAACCAGGGGTGTCAAACTTGATTTCATTGAGGGCCGCATCAGGGCTGTGTTTGACCTCGGGAGGTGGGGGGTGGGTGTGGCCAGGGTGGGCGTGGCCAGCATGTCACTCATGTCAGGGGGGGCACCTGTGGTGGCCCGAGCACTCCGCCAGCGAAAACAGGCTCCCAAGCTCCGTTTTTGGCTGCAACGGCCTCCTGCAGCCCTCTGCCAGTGAAAACAGAGATTGGGAGGGCCGCAGGCAACCCTCCCGAGCTCCGTTTTTGTTGGCAGAGGCCCCATGGGCCGGTCCTTCGCTGTTTCCAGGGCGTCCCACGGGCCAGAACTAAGCACCCCACGGGCTGCATCCGGCCCCCGGAGCCATGATGCTTGCAATATTTTTAAAACCATCCCTCCCCCCCGATTTGAGTCTGCGTTCTCCGGGTGGGGAATCACAGAATACCCCGCCTACCCTGGGCCTACCTCTTATCCCCGAGTGACTTTTATGGCCTGTTATCTTGCAGCATTTATGCCACGAGATCTTGTAAGGAAAATTTCACCTGTCATTAGTATTCTCGTGGCAATTTCCCTGGCTCAACCTTTAAATCTCATCCATCATGCTAAAGAACGCTGGCAACGAAAGCGATAGTAATATATATATATACTTCCTCTTGGTAGAGCCCAATTACTAGCTACGTTCTTCTTTATTATTATTATTAGTTTATAACATAAAAACAGCATACTAAAAAGCGGAGACACCACCCTGCCAACACAAGGGCGTATAGTCAATGGTTTTCCCAGTTGCAATGGATGGCTGTGAAAGTTGGACCATAAGGAAGGTTGAGCACCAAAGAATGGAGGCCTTTGAACGATGGTGCTGGAGAAAACTCCTGCGAGTCCCTTGGACTGCAAGGCCATCCAACCGGTCAGTCCTAGAGGAGATCAACCATGACTGCTCTTTAGAAGGCCAGATCCTGAAGAGGAAACTCAAATCCTTTGGCCACCTAATGAGAAGGAAGGATCCCTGGAGAAGAGCCTAATGCTTGGAACAATGGAGGGTAAAAGAAGAAGGGGACGGCAGAGAACGAGGTGGCTGGATGGAGTCACTGAAGCAGTCGGCGTGAGCTTAAATGGACTCCAGAGGATGGTAGAGGACAGGAAGGCCTGGAGGAATGTTGTCCATGGGACTCCTGTGAGTCCCTTGAACTGCAAGGGGATCCAACCGATCAGTCCTAGAGGAGATCAACTCTGACTGCTCTTTAGAAGGCCAGATCCTGAAGAGGAAACTCAAATGCTTTGGCCACCTAATGAGAAGGAAGGACTCCCTGGAGAAGAGCCTAATGCTGGGAACGATGGAGGGCAAAAGAAGAAGGGGATGGCAGAGAATGAGGTGGCTGGATGGAGTCACCAAAGCTGTCGGCGTGAGCTTAAATGGACTCCGGAGAATGATAGAGGACAGGAAGGCCTGGAGGAACGTTGTCCAAGGGGTCGCGATGGGTCGGACACGACTTCGCAACTAACAACAACTATACAAAAGGAACTATGGGAAAGTAAGGGAAGGAAAAGGGAAGGGAAAAATGTAGGGCAAAAGGAAAACAGAAAAGGCATTGACTGTCAACTCCTTTTGGTGCAGCAGAATAAGATAACAGCATCAAAACCTCAATTTTCTTTTACTCTTCCACAGTAATACAAACTAGCCATTTCTATAACAACAGACCTATCTGATCGGCAAAACCCCAAATCAAAGTTTCATTTTTTCCCCCACCACCTCAAGCACGAAGTCCAGAAGCGGTTTCCAAGCAGAAACTAAAAGTAATTGCTTTTTGGGGTGTTTTCTTTTATCCAAGCCACCGATTCAGCCATCTCTGCTACCTCCATCAACCTTTGCAGCCGTACATCCGTTGTGGGAATCTGATCACTTGCTACGCTCAACCACTTTCTCCCTTCCTCTTGCAAACGGCAAGCGAAGAGTAAAGACAGAAGCAGCAGCTCTCTTCCTCGCCCTAAACCTGGACGCTGGAAACAGACGGGTGTTATTCGGGAAAACGCCAGAGTGCCCTGAACTGAATAATTAAGCGTCTTGATGGCCCTTTTCAAACACTGGGATCTATTTACTGTAAACGCTCGCAGTCTGAAGTCCTCGGCTGGGTTTTCTCGGAAGGCAATCCAAGGTGACTCAGACAGTCTGTAAACACTGAACAGGAAGCACATCAGAAATAAGGCAATCACACATACCCTTGAAGATAGCGAGCGTTTTCCAAAGAAAAGCCATCAAGGCCATTGGTATCTTAACAGAATGACAGAGTTGGAAGGGACCTTGGAGGTCATCTAGTCCAACCCCCTGCCCAAGCAGGAGAGGAAACCCTAGGCCATTCCAGAAAAATGGACGTCCCATCTCTTCTTAGAATGTTGCACATCGGGGAAACAAGCGTCTTGAAAAGCTTTAGAACAGAGGTGTCAAACTCAAGGCTCCGGGGGCAGGATGTGGCCCCCGGGATGCATAGATGTGGCCCATGGGGACCCCCTTGGAAACAGCAAAGGACCAGGGGTGAAATCCAGCAGGTTCTGACAGGTTCTGGAGAACCGGTAGCGGAAATTTCTGAGTAGTTTGGAGAACCGGCAAATGCCACCTCTGGCTGGCCCCAGAGTGGGGTAATGGGAATGGAGATTTTGTAATATCCTTCCCCCAGGATTGGGGAGGGAATGGGGATTTTGCAGTATCCTTCCCCTGCCACGCCCACCAAGCCACGCCCACAGAACTGGTATTAAAAAAAAAATTGACTTTCACCACTGCAAACGACTGGCCCACGGTGACTCTGCCAGAAAAAAACGGAGCTGAGGAGGGCCGTTCGCAGCCTCCCGAAGCTCCATTTTTGCTGGCAGAGGTTGCAGGAGGTTTGGGAGCTTGGGAGCCTGTTTTCGCTGGCAGAGTCCTCGGGCCACCAGAGACACCCCTGACACAAGTGACATCGAGCTGGCCACGCCCACTCAAGCCCCCCCACCCCCCAAGTTAAACACAATCCTGATGCGGCCCTCAAGGAAATTGAGTTTGAAACCCCTGTTCTACAGTAGTGGCCAAAATTGTGGAAACCTTTTGGGAAAAGTGTATTTTTGAGGTTTGATGGCTAATAACAGCCACTTTTGCTTTGGAGTTTCAAGATAATCCTATTCCACTTCTGGAATGGCTTGGGAATAGCCCAGACCTTCACCCAAGTGAAAATCTATGGAGAAACCTGTTAGTTAGAAGCGACCCAGCAATAAAACCCAGTTAATAGAAGCCATCCTTCAATCTTGGTTTCACATGATAACAGCTGCAGAACTCAAAGACTTGGTTCACTCCATGGGAAGACGTTGTAAGGCCGTCATTCATGCTGAAGGTTACCAAATGAAGTATTAACTGACAGGATGATCATTTTTGTATATCTCGTTGTTTCCTGTCGTGATGATTTTTGTATATCTCGGTTTTTTCCCTACGTCTTTCACTTTTCTTCTTTATCCTGTAACTGCTATTCTAAGAGCAAATCCTTCCTAAAAGTTCCTGCATTACATTCTTGATTCAATTATCTTTCCATTGATAGATAATTTGATGGTACTACTCAGTGGTGGGTTCCTCCCGGTTCAGTCCGGTTCGGCCGAGCCGGTAGCGGTGATGATATGACGTCACCGAACCAGTTCTCCCTCCCCGCCCTCCCACCCCCCACACGTTATTCTTACCTTTTATTTGGTCCCACCCCCAATCTATTGCTGTCTCCTGAGTCCCAGCTGATGACTAGAGGGAACAAAACTGTTTGAACTCTTGCCGAGGGGCTTCAAAGGGCCGCCCTACAGCTGATCAGTGTTAAAAGCAAACAAATGAGTCAGGTTGTAACTGCGAGGACTGGTCGTAAGTGCGAGGACCTTCCAGAAAGGACTCTGACCAGCTAGCCACGCCCACCTAGTCACATGACCTCCAAGCCACACCCACAAAATAAGCCATGCCCACAGAACCAGTAGTAAAAAAATTTAGAACCCACCCCTGGTACTACTACTCCAAAGAAAAGTGGGTGTTATTAGCTAGTTTTAGAAAATACACTTTTCTTTTCCCCAAAAGGTTTCCACCATTTTGGCCACTACTGTAGAACTTCACCCAGATCTGAGAAAGACCGTCAATTAATGTTGCATTGACTTTCAAGATGTGGTAGAGACAGAGAGAGTTTTGACGTAAATAATAATTTTTTTTAAAAAAACCCTAAACTTCTCTTACTCAACTCCCAATTCTACTCGGAATGAGGTGGTGCAGATGACCTCAAAGCCCCCCACTAACTTCCTCCCGGCTCTTCACCGCAACCGGTGTTGCTTCAGGAAGGTGTGAAGTCCTTGTTCCTGCCCTGGAATCCCCCCCCCACTTCCCACAATGCACCCACTGATGTAATGTGGTTTGCAACTACCACACAACCGTCTACAAAACCAAGGCCACTCGCCTACGATCTTAACATTGGTGGCAAGCTTCCGGTTTGAAATAAATCCTCCACTCAGCTCATGTTTATGATCCTGCCTTGAGTCGGCAGGATAAATCTTTCGACATCAAGACAGTGAGATGTTTTCACGCTGTCTTCTTCATTCACAAAATTTTTTTTAAAAAACCACTTCGGTAAAGCCACTCGGTGGACATGCCATAAATCCAGGGGTGAAATGCTCCCGGTTTGGACCGGATCACCCAATCCGGTAGCAATGGAGGCGGGTGGTTCGGAGAACCGGTAGCAAAAATCCCTGCACACCCCCCCACCATGCCCAGCTGAGCCGAGCAATCATCAAAGGCTTTATTTTTTTTTTACTTTTGAAAGCATTTTTTCTACAATCTCTTCTGATGAAAAAATGCTTTTAAAAGTAAAAAAAAAAAAAAAAAAAAGCCTCTGATGATCGCGTGGCTCAGCTGGGATCGTCAGAGGCTTTTCAAAGCATTTTTTTTCTCCAACCTCTTGGCCGAAGAGGTGATTAAAAAAAAATGCTTTGAAAAGTCTCTGACGATCCCAGCTGAGTTGCCTGATAGGCAGAGAGGCATTTTTTAAAAAGCTTCTCTGACAATCCCAGCCGAGTTGCCTGATCGGCAGAGGCTTTTCAAAGTATTAGAAAAAATGTTTTGAAAAGTTTAAAAAAAAAAGTTGGCCACGCCCACCCAGTCACATTAACCCCCCCCCCCCCCCCCACCAAGACATGCCCACAGAACCGGTAGTAACAAATTTTACATTTCACCCCTGCATAAATAACCCCCCCCCCCCACCGTCTCATTTTCAGCAGCCAAAACTTGCAATCAAAAACAAGGATAAATATTTAAATCAGCTTCTTCTTCTTTTTTTTTTAAATTAATACAAACATTTCATCTTTCATTAAACAGTGTGTCGTCTGGGTACAAATATTTTGTGCAATAACGATTAAAATTTACAGCCATATTTAATCTTTTGTCTAGTCTTAATCCTAATATGCCTACTATTATAACAATCCTCTTCTTAGCTTATTTTTTTCCAATTTTCTTTTCTAATCTCCTTTTCCTTCTAATTTTCGTATTTGTTCTCTAACCATTGATAGAATCACTCCCATATACTATAATAATCGGAATCTTCCTTTTCTTTAATTGCAAGTGTTAACCTATTCATTTCTACACATTCTAATCTTTTCTTAGTCACGTTCTCATCCGTTGGGATCTCTTCACTTTTCCAATCTTGTGCAGTTATTTATTTTTTTTGTGGATTCGTTCTCTGGCCTACAAGATCCGGATCCAATGGCTCGCCCGATCTGCAGAGTCATCTTGTCCAGAAAAAAAATCAGTTCAGTTGATGCTCTTAAAAGATGCAAGGAAGGAGATTTTCGTGGACGTGGGGGGTGAAAATATCCAAGATATTTTACGTGCCTTTTCTTTTCATTCCCCCCCTTTCTGAATTCTGCTGCCCTCCCCCTCAAAAACCCTGATTTCTCCTCTGTCAACAAGGAAGTCTAGAAGGATCTCGTGAGCTAACCTTTGCCGAGTCCACTCTATTTATAAATTCGCGTTATCTGCTGGGATCTTTTTCTGCTTCTCGCTGTTGGTCTCTACCTAGTATTAGTCACCGTTTCACTGTTAAATTGCTTCTGAATGGATCCTTTCTCATTCGCTTGGATTCTTCTAAGCTTCTCAAGGGAAGCACGGTGGGAAGGCAAGTTATAATTTAACTAGAATGCTTGCAAATTTGCATCGTCAAAAGGCACTGTTAAAAAAAAAAACGGAAGCAAAGTTTTCCCATTTGTAGGCCACGCCTTTTTTTCCATTAATAAAAATTTCCGGCGACTCGAACCAAAACATTCATCCGGGCAGGGCTGTTTAATTAAGTAATTATTGTTTAGCATCCGACTCTGCAAACAACAGATTCTGCTTCTTTTAATACCAGCCTGGTCTGCGAAAGTATAAAAGAGTCCTTGATTTAGCAACCAGGGGTGAAATGCAGGGATGAAATCCAGCAGGTTCTGACAGGTTCTGACGAACCGGTAGCGGAAATTTTGAGCAGTTTGGAGAACCGGCAAATGCCACCTCTGGCTGGCCCCAGAGTGGGGACGGAATGGGGATTTTGCAGTATCCTTCCCCCACGAGTGGGAAGGGAATGGGGATTTTGCAGTATCCTTCCCCTGCCATGCCCACCAAGCCACACCCACCAAGCCACATCACACCCACCAAGCCACGCCCACAGAACCGGTAGTTTAAAAAAATTGGATTTCACTACTGGTGAAATATTACCGGTTTGGACCGGTTCGGAGAACCAATAGCGATGGCAGTCCGAGGCTCCGCCCACCTGCCCAGTCGTTACTTCCTGGTTTCAACCAGGAAGTAACTTGTTTTTTATCCTATGTGCAGAAGGGTTCTTCCGAACTGGTAGGGAAGGTTAAGTAGATTTCACCCCTGCGTATAACTACTTGTTTAGTTCAAAGTTACGACGGCACTGGAAAAAAAAATTACGACCCATTTTTCACATACGACCATCGCAGCATCTCTCAAAGAATCCAAATTGAGATGCTTGGCAGCTGACTCATATTTACGACCGTGGTGGTGTCCCGAGGTCAGGGGATCCTCCTTTTGTGACCTTCTGACGAGCAAAGTCAAGGGGGGGAGCCAGATTCACTTAACGACCGGGTTACTGGCTTCATAATTGCAGTGATTCGCTTAACATCTGTGGCAGGAAAGGTCCTCGCAAAACGGGGCAAAGCTCACTTAACAACTGTCTCGCTTAGCAGCGGAAATTTTGGGCTCAATTGCGGTCGCAGGTCGAGGACGACCTCTTATTGACAGAGAGCAGCCGTAACATTACTTGCCTCCAGAGGTTGTGAGTGCCTCAACACGGAAAGTTTTGAAGAAGAGATTGGATAATCATTTGTCTTAAATGGTATAGGGCCGTGATGGTGAAACTTTTTGCCGTGCTTCCCCCGCTTTTGGCACGCGATGGCCCTGTGGGCCCAGTAAGCCCGTTTTTTTGCCCTCCCCAGGCTCCAGAGGCTTTCTTGGAGCCCGGGGAGGGCAAAAACAGCCTTCCCCAACCCCCGTTTCCTGAGTTCCGGTGGGCCCAGAAGGCCTGAAAATCAGCTGGCCGGAGCACGTATGCGTGATGGAGCTAAGCTATGGGCAACGCTTGCCTGCCCACAGATATGGCTCCGCGTGCCACAGGTGGCACGTGTGCCATAGGTTCGCCATCACGGGTATAGGGTTTCCTGCCTAAGCAGGGGGTTGGACTAGAAGACCTCCAAGGTTCCTTCCAACACTGTTATGCTATGCTCTGCTGTGCTGTTCTGTTCTGTTTTCTCTTCTCTTTTCTTTTCTTCTCTTCTCTACTCTACTCTACTCTTCTCTATTCCCTATTCCCTCTTCTCTTTTCTTCCCTATTCCCCCTCTTCTCTTCTCTTCTTCTCTTCCCTGTTCCCTCTTCTCTTCTCTCCTCTCCTCTCCTTTCTTTTCCCTATTCCCTCTTCTCTTCTCTTCTTTTCCCTATTCCCTCCTTTCTCCTCTCCTCTCTCCCCTCTTCTCTTCTCCTCTCTTTTTCTCTTCCCGATTCTCCTCTTTTCCCTATTCCCTCTTCTCTTCTCTTCTCCTCTCTTCTCTTCTTTTCCCTAATCCCTCTTCTCTTCTCTCTTCTTCTCTTCCCTATTCCCTCTTCTCTTCTCTTCTCCTCTCCTCTTCTTTTCCCTAATCCCTCTTCTCTTCTCCTCTCCTCTTCTTCTCTTCTCTATTCCCTCTTCTCTTCTCCTCTCCTCTCTTCTTTTCCCTAATCCTTCTCTTCTCCTCTCCTTCTCTTCCCTATTCCCTCTTCTCGTCTCCTCTCTTCTTCTTCTCTTCCCTCTTCTCTTTTCCTCTCTTCTCCTCTTCCCGATTCTCTTCTTTTCCCTAATCCCTCTTCTCTTCTCCTCTCTCTTCTTCTCTTCCCTATTCCCTCTTCTCTTCTCTTCTCCTCTCTTCTCTTCTTTTCCCTAATCCCTCTTCTCTTCTCTCTTCTTCTCTTCCCTATTCCCTCTTCTCTTCTCTTCTCCTCTCCTCTTCTTTTCCCTAATCCCTCTTCTCTTCTCCTCTCCTCTTCTTCTCTTCTCTATTCCCTCTTCTCTTCTCCTCTCCTCTCTTCTTTTCCCTAATCCTTCTCTTCTCCTCTCCTTCTCTTCCCTATTCCCTCTTCTCGTCTCCTCTCTTCTTCTTCTCTTCCCTCTTCTCTTTTCCTCTCTTCTCCTCTTCCCGATTCTCTTCTTTTCCCTAATCCCTCTTCTCTTCTCCTCTCTCTTCTTCTCTTCCCTATTCCCTCTTCTCTTCTCTTCTCCTCTCTTCTCTTCTTTTCCCTAATCCCTCTTCTCTTCTCCTCTCTCTTCTTCTCTTCCCTATTCCCTCTTCTCCTTTCTTCTCTTCTTTTCCCTAATCCCTCTTCTCTTCTCTCCTTCTCTTCCCTATTCCCTCTTCTCTTCTCCTCTCTTCTTCTTCTTCTCTTCCCTCTTCTCTTCTCCTCTCTTCTCCTCTTCCCGATTCTCTTCTTTTCCCTAATCCCTCTTCTCTTCTCCTCTCTCTTCTTCTCTTCCCTATCCCCTCTTCTCTTCTCTCCCCTATTCCCTTCCCTTCCCTTCTCTTTTCTTCCCTCTTCTCATCTAATTATTATTCCCTTCAAACTAACTATACCTAAAAATGCAAACTTGATGCTTCGTTGCCACTGTGTCTGATCGTATGTGTTGCACTATTTACGATCCAATATTCTATTCATATAACTCTTATCTATGGCTGTCCATGAGACGGCCCCAATCAGCCTCCATAAATTCCTCCCGAAGATTAAGTTGACAGGAACCCTTCAAAACGTATTTTGAGTCCCCCGTCTCATCATTTGCATGGTGCCCAAACCGGGGGGGGGGGGGGAAAAAAAAGAAAGAAATAATGAATCGAAAGATTTTATCCAGATTCAGATACCCTGCACAACCTCTCCTCTCCTTGAAATACGAAAATAAGAGGATAAGCTCCTTGTCTAGAAGCAAAAAAATATTCCCTAATCTCATTTGGCATCTGCCAAATCTCATCGCGGACATTTGAAAATCCTTTCTCCTGTAAAGTAAAACCCAGGTTAAGCATCAAGAGAGAGTTCGGTGTATTTTTCACCCGTCAGTTAGCTTGGAGAAACGGGGGCTTCTCTCTAACACGTTCCGTTTCAGGTTTCTGTTCAGGATGAGTGAAGGATGGAGACCACGAACCTCGACTCTTGAAAGGCCTTCAGATGTTGGGGTAGGAGAGGAGAGGAGAGGAGAGGAGAGGAGAGGAGAGAATGAAATAATGAATGGGATGGGATGGGATGGGATGGGATGGAATGGAATAGAATAGAATAGAATATGCAATGAAAATGGAATAGAATAGAATAAGATTTGGAATGGAGTGGAGTGGAGTGGAGTGGAATGGAATGGAATGGAATGGAATAGAATAAGATATGGAATGGAATAGAATGGAATGGAATGGAACAGAACAGAATAGAATAGAATAGAATAGAATAGAATAGAATAGAATAGAATAAGATATGGAATGGAATGGAATGGAATGGAATGGAATGGAATGGAATGGAATAGAATAGAATAGAATAGAACAGAACAGAACATGAGAATGAAATAATGAATAGGATGGGATGGGATGGGATGGGATGGGATGGGATGGAGAAGAGAAGAGAAGAGAAGAGAAGAGAAGAGAAGAGAAGAGAAGAGAAGAGAAGAGAAATTGAAATAGAAGAGAAATCAGCATAGAATAGAATGCAGAATAGAATAGAATAGCGTTTCCTCTTAGAGCAGGGGGTTGGACTAGAAGACCTCCAAGGTCCCTTCCAGCTCTATTCCGATCCTGTTTTATTTCTGTTCTATTCCATCCCATTCTAATTTTTTCCCCGTCTGCAGCCCTAACCATCCGTTGAACTCTGTACCTGTCGTGTTTTGTTTGCCGTACCAAACCAGGCAGTTATAGACTCATAGAGGGCTGGACGCAACCCACAGCTCTTGGACGCAAGCCATTCCACTGATTCTCCCCCGTTGTGTGAAATTTTATTTTAAATTTCTCCTCCTCCTCCTTCCAAAATCACAGCCTACATTTGCATCCTCGGTAATTTAACAACTGGTGTTCTGCCGTAATGAATGGCTGGGTGGGTGTGGCCATGGTGGGCGTGGCCATGGTGGGCGTGGCCAGGGGCTATGACAGGCAGCACTTGGCCTCCTGCACCCCCTTAGGAGCAAAAACAGGCCATGGGGTGGTGTGCCCTACACACCCCCGAGCCCCGTTTTGGGCCTAATAGGCCTCCCTACATTTACATGGGAGCCAAAATGGGTACGTGGGGACTCCTGAAAGGGGAGGGGGGCGGGGCCAGCCAGCAATTTAACAACCGGTTCCCCCCGAACCAGCTGAATCCCACCACTGCTCGGTAACATCCGAGTTGCAGGCCTGAAGAAAGGGAAGTCGTAAGACATTCGACTCAGCGTTGCAAACCACGAATGTTAGGCTGGAAAAGGGGTCAGCAACCTGGGGCTCTGGAGCCGCATGTGGCTCTTTCACCCCTCTGCTGCGGCTCCCTGTCACTCAAAATACGCGTCACAACCGCCAATGTGCGACCTCCGCTGGGACACAATTTATTGAGCTTTTCAACCCCCCGGTAGGCTAACCATAGATAAATCCAAGCAAAGAAAAGTTTCAAGAAGAAAACAGAACATTTAATTCAACTACGTATGCTAGTTTTGTGGCCGCTCAAGATATAGTCAGGCACGGGAAGGGTTTTGTGGCTCCTGGTGTTTTTTTTTCTGTGGGAAAGGAGTCCAAATGGCTCTTTGAGTGTTTAAGGTTGCAGACTTCTGGGCTAGAACAATCCCCGACCACAGCAAAATCGTGCCATTCGCCCGGTACAGCGGGAACAAGTTTTAAGCGGGGGAGAAAAGGAGGGGGGGGGGGGGAAGAGTCTAAAACAGCAAAATTATGAGTCAGGCTAATAAGGATTTGCTGCTAAGATGCATTTCTTCAATTATCGACGAATGCTGAAGTCCAATCTTCAGGGTGTTCCCCTACCCTGGCTGGGCTTCGCATCCGTGTTTAAGATGAATTGTTCTGCTGGCAAAGCGGCCTTCTTCAAGGATCTAATAAGTTCCCTCAGGATTTGGTGCTGTACTTACTTTTCTGTCTTTTCTACGGGAAAAACAAGGTTCTTTCTCGCGCCGAGCAACTTCTCTAATATTCCGAGGTACAACAGAGCACAGAGGCGGTTGTGTTAGTTAATAGAACGACATTTATAACTCAAAGGGAGCCTTGTTCCTTCGGCTCCAGCTGCGGTGTAAACAACCCTCCGATGAAGGGGACGCCGTGAATTTGTTTTCCCGCGAATCTTTTGATACCAGTGTGTCTTTTCCTTTTTGCTCCTGGTCTTCAGATAAGACAGGAATAAACCAGGCGCGACACTGTTTTCATTTTACTTTTCTACTACGGAATTTCAGAATATGGGATCGGAATAGAGCTGGAGGGGACCTTGGAGGTCGTCTAGTCTAGCCCCCTGGATCCTATACCAGGGATGGCGAACCTTTTCAGCACCGAGTGCCCAAACAGCAACGAGTGCCAGAACTCTGGAAACCCAGACACCAGCTGACCTGTTTTTTGGCCATTTCCAGCTGTTTTTGGGGCCATTTTTTGGGCCGATTTCAGGCCGTTTTACACCGCTCCAGTGCCCACTAAAACCAGCATGCTCACTGGAAACCAGAAGAGCAGCTGGCAATGGCGCGTGTGCCCACAGAGAGGGCTCTGCTGGCCACCTCTGGCACATGTGCCATAGGTTCACCATCACAGTCCTATACCATCTCAGGCAAGGGACTGTCCAGCCTCTTCTTAAAAAGCCTCCAGTGATGGAGCACCCACAACTTCTGGTGGCAAGCAGTTCCACTGGTCAATTGTCGTCGCTGTTAGGAAGTGTCTCCTTAGTTCCAGGTTGCTTCTCTCCTTGATTCGTTTCCATCCATCTCTTCTTGTCTTGTCTTCTGGTTTTATCCCACTGCAAAGGTCAACAAAACAGCCCGCCGAAGCGAAAGAGGCAACGGGGTTGTGATGCACAATTTTTTGTATATTTATTTCCCGATCAAATTTGAAACGCTGGAGAAATGGTTCCTTTAACCGTCTGTGGGCGTGGCTCGGTGTGTGTGTGTGGGGGGGTTAATGTGACTGGGTGGATATGGCCAACTTTTTTTTTTTTTACTTTTAAAAGCATTTTTTTCTACAACCTTAAGAAGTGGCAGAAAAAAATGCTTTTAGAAGCCCCTGACGATCCCAGCTGAGCCGCACGATCATCAGAGGCTTTTTTTTTTTTTTTACTTTTAAAAGCATTTTTTCGGCCAAAGAGGTTGTAGAAAGAATGCTTTTAAAAGTTTTTTAAAAAAGAAAAAGGCCTCTGATGAGGTCGGCGGGGTAAGCGAGCGGCGACCGGGCCGGGGACCGGTTCGGGGGCATGGCCAGCCAATGTTATTACCGGTTCTCCAAACTACTACAAATTTTTACTACCAGTTCTTGTGAACCGGTGCGAACCGGGAGCAATCCACCACTGATGTCGCCCCTAATTCTTTTCTTTAGACAAGCCAAGCCCAAAATCTGCAGCCGTTCTTCATATGTTTTAATTTTTCATATGTTCAATCGCAACCAGCCTGCCTTCCACTGAGGACCTGTATATTGCATGGATCAGAAAGAGGACTGAGAAAAATTCTGCAGACCCCTCGTCACATGCTGGATATAAACTGTTTCATCCCTGCCCCATGGGAACGCCACTATAGGGCATTGCATGCCAAAACCACCAGACACAGAGACAGATTTTTCCCCCTTGTGCAATCACTCCGCTGAGCACCTCAGTCACACAGCACTGTTCTATGTCTAGGGATATATACCCACGTAGTATGACTGTACAGCAGAGCTGTTATTCAACCGGTTCAGACCGGTTTGCCCGAACCGGGAGTAGCGACCCTAATGCTATGCTGTCCTATTTAGGCACGTTTTCAAGCCACCCATGCTATCACATTTATGAACCGGTAGGGAAAGTGACTACCACCCTCGCTGTACAGATAGTGCTCGACTTACAACAGTTCATTTAGTGACCATTCGTAGATACCACAGCACTGAAAAAAAGTGACCTGTGATCGTTTTTCACACCGGTGACGGTTGCGGGCCCCCCCCTACGATCATGTAATTTACATTGTGTGATGCGCAACAAATTTATATTTATGACGACGCAGTGTCCTGGGGTCACGTGATCCACTTTTGCAGAGTCAATGGGAAAGCCAGGTTCACTTCCCAACCATGTCACTAATTGAACAACTGCAGATAGAGATAGATAAATGATAGATAATTATATAGAAATAGAGAGATAGATATTATTAGAGAGATAATTAGATAGAGATACAGATAGAGATAGATAGATAGGTAATTAGATAGAAATAGAGAGATAATTAGATAGAGTTAGATAGGTAGAGAAACAGAGATAGAGACATAGAGATAATTAGAGAGAGATAGAGAGATAATTAAAGAGAGATAACTAGAGAGAGACATAGAGATAGATAATTAGAGACAGAGAAACAGATAGAGACATAGAGATAGATAATTAGAAATAGAGAGATAGAGATAATTAGATGGAGAGAGATAGAGATATAGAGATAATTAGATAGAGAGATAATTAGAGAGAGAGATAATGAGAGAGATATAGAGATAGATAATTAGATAGACAGAAATAGAGACAGAGATAGATAGATAAATAATTGGATAGAAAGAGAGATAGAGATAATTAGATAGAGAGATAATTAGTGATAGAGATCATTAGAGATAGAGAGATAATGAGAGAGACAGAGATAGATAATTAGATAGACAGAGATAGAGACATAGAAATAGATTAGATAGAAATAGAGATAGATAGAGATAATTAGAGATAGAGAATTAGAGAGAGAGATAATTAGAGAGACATAGAGATAGATAATTAGAGAGAGAGGGAAACAGACAGATAGACGGATGGATGGATGAATGGATGGTTGGGTGGATGGAGAGAGAGAGAGAGATTAGATAGGTAGCTAGAGAGAAAGGTCACGTGATCCGCTTCTGTGACCTTCTGACGAGCAAAATCAATGGGGAATCCAGATTCACTTAACAACCGCGTCGCTAATTGAACAACTGCAGCGATTCCCTTAACACATGTGACAAGAAGAGTTGTAAAAATGGGACAAACTCACTTCATAAACTTCCCACTTAGCAACATAAATTCAGAGCTCGGTTGTGATCATAAGTCGCGTACCTGTGTCCCTTTTATCCTTCTCATCTTTTCTTTACCTTACCCACAGAGAGCTTCTGCGCCGGAGACAAATTCCTTGTGTGTCCAGCCACACTTGGCCAATAAAGAATATTCAAGAACATTCAAGAATCACTATAGAGCCGTGATGGCGAACCTGTGGCACGCGGAGTCATATCTGTGGACACGTGAGCACTGCCCTAGCTCAGCTCCAGCGTGCACGCCAGCTGATTTTCGGGCCTTTTGGGCCCACCGGAAGTTAGGAAATGGGCTGTTTCCAGCCTCCGGAGGGCCTCCGGGTGGGTGGGGAAGGCTGTTTTTGCCCTGCCCAGGCTCCAAGAAAGCCTCTGGAGGCGAAAAATAGGCCTACTGGGCCCACCGGTAACCTTTTTGCCATCGCGTGCCAAAAGCGAGGGGAGTATGGAGGGGTCGCACGCATGCGTGGGGGATGCGGTGTGGGGGGCATTGAATTATGGATGTGGGCACGCTCGCGCGCAACCACCTCCACGCTCCCCCCGCTTTTGGCACGCGACGGCAAAAAAGTTAGCCATCACTGCTATAGAGGTTTTTCAAGAAGAAACTGGGCAATCATTTGTCCAAAGTGGGCAGGGGGTTGGACTAGAAGGTCCCTTTCCAGGCCTATTGTCCTATGTTCTAAGAAGCAGAAACTCTAAATTACACGAGATTTTTCTACTGACTCTTGAAAAGGATTGTTGTCCAGGCATGCAGAAAATGTGCAAGACATTCTCCAGGGCAGGAGAATGAAATTCCCGCTACGCTCACAGATTCCCACATAATAAATTTCTATTCGGGGAACAGAGGGAGGCAAAGATTAGCGCAGCAACGACCACATTCTGCCAGTCGAAATTGCGTTCATACGCTACATTTTTTTCTTCTTCGCAGAGGCCACCTAATGTAAAAGTTATTTTGTTTTATTTTTCCTTTCCCCCCCCCCATCTAATCTGCGCTAGTGATCCTAATCATCTCAACGCTATCGGTATGATCTCTTTGGACGGGTTAGACCGTCTACACCAGGGGTGTCAAATTCAAGATCCGCGGGCTGGATCTGGCCTTGTGGGGTGTTCAAATCTGGCCCGCAGAGCCAGGCTGGAAACAGGAAAGGACTGGACTGTGGGGCCTCTGACAGCCAAAATAGGGCATGGGGTGGGGAGGTCACCCGTGACCCCGCACGCCACATTTTTGGCCTGGACGGCCTCCTGCAGCACTCTGCAGGCCAAAATGGGCCGTGCGGGGGCCATTTTATAGAGATAGATAGATAGATAGATAGATAGATAGATAGACAGACAGACAGACAGACATTAAAGATATAGATAATTAGATGATCGATAGACAGACAAAGATAGATATAGATAGAAAGACACACACACACACAGAGATAGAAAGATAGATAGAGTTAGACAGATAGATAATTAGATAGATAGATAGATAGATAGATAGATAGATAGATAGATAGATAGATAGACAGACAATAAAGATAGAGATAGATAATTAGATGATCGATAGGCAGAAAGAGAGAGAAAGATAGATATAGATAGATAGAAAGACAGAGAGAGAGATGGAAAGATAGAGTTAGACAGATAATTAGATAGATAGATAGATAGATAGATAGATAGATAGGTAGATAGAGATAGAGATAGAGATAGAGATAGGCAGGCAGGCAGGCAGGCAGGCAGGCAGACAATAGATAAAGATAGAGATAGATAGATAATTAGATGATAAACAGACAGACAGACAGATAAAGATATAGATACATAGAAAGACAGAGAGAGAGAGAGATGGAAAGATAAATAGTGATAGAGATAGACAGATAGATAGAGAGATAGATAGAGAGATACACAGATAATTAGACAGATAATTAGATAGCTAGATAGCTAGATAAGATAGATAGACAGATAGACAGATAATTAGATAGATAGACAGATAGATAGATAATTAGACAGATAATTAGATAGATAGATAGATAGATAGATAGATAGATAGATAGATAGATAGATAAAGATATAGAGATAGGTAGGTAGGCAGGTAGGTAGATAGAGAGATACATAGATAGATGGAAAGATAGAGAGAGAGAGAGATAGAGATAGAAAGATAGATGAATAAATAAATGGAGGGAGGGAGAGAGAGATTAGATAAATAGATAGATAGATATAGATAGATAGATAGATAGATAGATAGATAGATAGATATGCATATATATTGCTGACAAAGAAGAACATTGCAAGAATGTTTTTCACACTTAATACCGTTGTAGCTTTTCCATTGTGATGTGAGCAAAATTAAGACCATCGGCAACTGACTCCTATTTATGACTGTCACAATGTCCAGGGGTCACGTGATCCGCTTCTGTGACCTCCTGACGAGCAAAATCAATGGGGAATCCAGATTCGCTTAACAACCATTAAGTTACTAACTTAACCAATGCAATAATTCACTTAACAACCGTGGCAAAAAAATCTTATGCAACGAGGCCAACTCGCTTTAACAAATTTTTCACTTAGCAACATACATTTTGGGCTCGGTCGTAACTCGAGGACTACCTGTAATAGGTTTGCTGCTACCGAAATGGCTCGTTCATAATATTATTATGTAAAAATAAAAATAAAAAAGAAGTTTGATGCTATTATCTTATTCTACTGCACCAAAGGGAGCCGGAAGTCAATGCCTTTTCTTTCTATTTCCCCGCCCCCCTTGTCTCTTCCCTTCCCTTTTTCCTCCCCTATTTTCCTCCTATTTTCTTTTGCATTTTTTGTATTATAAACTAATAAAATAAAAGTTAAAAGAATCGGACCCGTTTCAAAACAAACCAACGAGCAAGAAATCTCCGCCTTGTGTTCGTTAGACTTGAGATCTGTTCCGCTATTCCTCCAGCTGTCAAGATATTATTAATCGGAGTAACTGGCCCCTGAAAACAGTTAGGAGCTTAAAAAACCCACTTAAAAATTTATTCTATAAATATCGTAAAGATTAAGAGATCCTTGCTGTCCCTTCCAAGAAGCTCTTTCGCCAGTAGAATTATTGTGGTAACGCAGAACATTTTACTGTGCAGGAATGTTATAAGCATATACAGTTTTGTGCTGAAAAAGCCACACCGCTCGTAATCCATCCAAGGGATCAGAAATCATCGCTTAGATCTTCCAGGCTGATTAAATGCAGTCTGGATAAAAGGGATGGCCAAGAAAGCAACTCCAACCCTTTCCTTAACCTGTTATCTGTGTCTTCGGCTAACAGATCCTTCCTTTCTTGCCAGACTTTGAAAACATGGAACTGCCCAAGTAAAAGGGGGGGGGGGGGGGGAGAGAGAGAGAGAGAGAGAGAGAGAAATGGATTTTCTGGAACAGTTTGGCTAATTTCGAATGATCCCGGGGGAAGACAATCTGAAAAGCAAAAACCTCTGGGTTTTATGGTGAGGTTCTCCAGCTTCTGCCAGGAGATTGCTTGTCCTAGGCTTGCCTCAAAAGTTAAAGGGAGATGGGTGGTTAGGGAAGAAGGGAGGGAGGAAGGGGAGGGGAGAAGGAAGCAGAAGAGGAAAGGAAGGAGAAAGGAAGGAAGGAAGGAAGGAAGGAAGGAAGGAAGGAAGGAAGGGGAAATGAGATGGAAGAGAAGGAAGGGAATGAAGGAAGGAAGCAGAAGAGAAAGAGAGAGAGAAAGAAAGAGAGAGAGAGGAAGGGAAGAGAGGAAGGAAGGGGAAATGAGGTGGAAGAGAAGGGAGGGAGGGAAGGAAGGAAGCAGAAGAGAAAGAAAGACAGAAAGAGAGAGAGAGAGAGAGGAAGGGAAGGGAGGAAGGAAGGGGAAATGAGGTGGAAGAGAAGGAAGGGAACGAAGGAAGGAAGCAGAAGAGAAAGAAAGACAGAAAGAGCCGGTCAGGATTGAACTCTTGGCGGTCAGCAGAGTTAGCCTGCAATGCTGCATTCTAACCCCTGCGCCATAACGGCTCTTAGATAAATATAGAGATACAGATAAATAGATGTCAGATAGACAAAACAGATAGATAGATAGATAGATAGATAGATAGATAGATATAGATAGATAGATAGATAGATAGATAGATAGATAGATAGATAGATTTTCCTTTCCTTCCTTCTTTCCTTCCTCTCATTCCCAGCTCTTTGCTTCCTCCCTCCCTCCCTCCCTCCCCCTTTCCTTTCCTTTTTCCCTTTCATTCCTTTATTTTCCTTCCCTTTTTCCCTTCCTTTCCTTTCTTTTCCTTTCCTTCCTTCTTTCCTTCCTCTCATTCCCAGCACTTTGCTTCCTCTCCCTCCCCTTTCCTTTCCTTTTTCCCTCTTTCCTTTCTTTTCCTTCCCTTTCCTTCCTTCTTTCCTTCCTCTCATTCCCAGCACTTTGCTCCCTCCCTCCCTCCCCCTTTCCTTTTTCCTCTTTCCTTTCTTTTCCTTTTTCCCTTCCTTTTCCCTTCCTTTCCTTTCCATCGTTCTCTTTCCTTCCTCTCATTCCCAGCACTTTGCTTCCTCCCTCCCTCCCCCTTTCCTTTTTCCTCTTTCCTTTCTTTTCCTTTCCTTTTCTTTTTCCCTTCCTTTTTCCCTTCCTTTCCTTTCCTTTCCTTCCTTCTCTTTCCTTCCTCTCATTCCCAGCTCTTTCCTTTTCCTTCCTTCCTCCCTCCCCCTTTCCTTTCCTTTCTTCTCTTCTCATTCCCAACTCCTTCCTTCTCCCTCCCCCTCTTTTTCTCTTTCTCTTTCTTTCTTTCCTTTTTCTTTCCTTTTCTTTTTTCTTTCCTCTTTTCTTTTTTCTTTCCTCTTTTCTTTTCTTTCTTTCTTTCTTTCTTTCTTCTTTCTTTCTTTCTTTTTTCTTTCTTTCTTTCTTTCTTCCCTGTAACACCTGCCTTTCTTTTTAACTGTTCCTTCCACTTGGCAGGCAGACGCTCAGAGTCCTTCTTATGAGACAGATCCGGGTAGCAGAAGCCGAGGGGAAATTCTCAACTTGAGCAATCCCCCCGTTTGCCCGGCCCACCCCCTTGAGACAGAGGGAAGTTTCTGACTCACAGACAGGCCCGGGCAAGCAGAAGGGCTGTTCCCGATACGTCCCAGGAAAAATGTCTTTGGGTGCACAATGACAAATGCTGCCTGAGCAGCCCAACAAATTTCTTCCTTGGAAATGCACAACGAATGGCGGTTCCAGAACCTGGCAGGCATTTCTCGTTGAATAAACCAAGAGATGAAAATAAAAATAATTAAGAGGCAAATCAGCAGCACAGCCTTCTGGAAAACGGACTGCCTGCAGCCCTCGGGGTGGGTGGGGGGTTTCTATCTGACCCCCAGATCCCCATCACACACCCCAGGCTGGGCCAAGAATTCACATCCTATCTTGATTCCCACAGCGGACAAATGGCTGCAAAAAAATGGATGGAGTTAGCAGAGATGGCGCAGAGGTCTTCAAACTTGGCAGCTTTTAAGACTTGTGGACTTCAACTCCCAGAATTCTCCAGGCTGGAGAATTCTGGGAGTTGAAGTCCATAAGTCTTAAAGCTGCCAAGTTTGAAGACCTCTGGATAAAAGCGAAAGAAAACAAATATATATATATATATATATATATATATATATATATATATATATATATATATATATATATATATATATATATATATATATTTCCTACTTGGAAACCGCTTCTGGACTTTTGAGCTTGAAAGTGGGGGTGGGGGAATGAAACTTCGGTTTTTGCTAATTAGATAGGTTTGTTATTATAAAAATGGCTAATATATATATATTATTACGTAAAAGTAAAACATTGAGGTTTATCTGTTATTACACCTTGTTCTATTTCTCCAAAAGAAATAAGGCTCCAAAAGTCAATGCTTTCCTTTTCTTTCTCAACCTACATTTTTTCCTCTTCCCCCTTTTCTTCCCCCTTTTTCCCCATTATTTCCATTTTTCTATGTATTTCTGTACTTTATGTTTTGATTAACTAATAAAAAAATATGAAATAAATGTATACTGCACGAGTCAAAAAGAGGGCTGTGAAAATATTTACAGACCCCTCGCATCCTGGACATAAATTGTTTTAACTCCTATCCTCAAAACACCAGAACAACTAGACACAAGGACAGATTTTTCCCCAAACTCCATCACTCTGTTAAACAAATAATTCCCTCAACACAGTCAAACTATTCACTAAGTCTGCACTACTATTAATCTTCTCATCGTTCCTATCTCCCATCTCCTCCCACTTATGACTCCATGACTGTAACCTTGTTGCTGGTATCCTTATGATTTATATTAACTGTTTCCTAATATGATTTGATTGCTTATTTGTTCCCTATGACTATCATTAAGTGTTGTACCTTATGATTCTTGACAAATGCATCTTTTATGTACATTGAGAGCGTATGCACCAAGACAAATTCCTTTGGCCAATTACACTTGGCCAATAAAGAATTCTATTCTATTCTATTCTATTCTATTCTATTCTATTCTATTCTATTCTATTCTATTCTATTCTATTCTACTCTACTCTACTCTACTCTACTCTACTCTACTCTACTCTACTCTACTCTACTCTACTCTCTATTCCCACTTATGGCTATATCCATGTTGCTTGTATCTTTACAACTTATATTTTGTTGTTTCCTAGTATGATTTTGATTGCTTATTAATATCCTATGACTATCACTAAGTGTTATATCTTATGATTCTTGACAAATATATTTTATTTTTTTCTTTCTGTACATTGAGAGTTTAATTTCCTGACCGTGGGAACAATCAACCAATGGAACAACTTGCCTCCAGAATGAATGCTCCAAAAGGAGGAAGGAGAGAGAGGGATGGCAGAGGGAAGGGAAGGGAAATCAGAGCAGGAGAGAAGGTAAGACAGGGAGGAAGAGAGGAGGAGAAGGAGAAGGGAAGGGGAAGTCGAGAAGAGAAGAAGAAGGTGGGGAAAAAAAGTTGGAAGGAGAAGAGGGAGAGGGTAGGCTTGCGGAGAAAGATGAAGTGGAAGAAAGGCAGCTCTGAACAAACAAATGTAAATATATTTTAAAAAAAGAATGAATTGTTTAAGAATAAAAGAGGACAAATATGTATAAGTAGGAAAGTTAGAATTTAGGGATAAATGAAGAAGATGTTTATGTATGCAAGTATAGAAATACTGAGGTATATTCAAAAAAAGGAGAGGGGGAAGACGATATTGACAAAAATTGTAATTGAGTAAAATGCATTTGAATTTGACTAATTGTATAAGAAATGACCAACACTTCAAAAAAGTGTTCAAAAAAAAAAGAAAAGAAAGATGTGCGTGAACGTGGGAGAGGAGAAAAGAAAAAAAAAACAATAAAACTTGTTTTTTTTTAAAAAAAAGAATGAATGCTCCAACGCTGGAAATTTTTAAGAAATGATTGGACCACCATTTATTTAGTTATTGTATTTATTTTTTTTTAATTTGATTTATATGCCGCCCTTCTCCGGAGACTCAGGGCAGCTTACAATGCGTTAAGCAATAGCCTTCATACTTTTGTATATTTATACAAAGTCAGCTTCTCTTTCTTTCTTTCTTTCTTTCTTTCTTTCTTTCTTTCTTTCTTTCCTTCTTCCTTCCTTCCTTCTTTCTCTTTCTTTCTCTTTCTTTTCTTTTTTTTAAATTTGATTTATATGCTGCCATTCTCCAGAGACTCAGGGCAGCTTACAATGCGTTAAGCAACAGCCTTCATTCTTTTGTATATTTTATAGAAAGTCAGCTTCTCTTTCTTTCTTTCTTTCTTTCTTTCTTTCTTTCTTTCTTTCTTTCCTTCCTTCCTTCATTCATTCATTCCTTCTTTCTCTTTCTTTCTCTTTCTTTTCTTTTCTTTTTTTAAATTTGATTTATATGCCGCCCTTCTCCGGAGACTCAGGGCAGCTTACAATGCGTTAAACAATAGCCTTCATACTTTTGTATATTTTATACAAACTCAGCTTATTGCCCCCACAATCCGGGTCCTCATTTTACCTACCTCGGAAGGATGGAAGGCTGAGTCAACCTTGAGCCTGGTGAGATTTGAACTTGCAGTAATTGCAGGCAGCTGGTGCTAGTTAACAGCACTTTAGTCTGCTGCGCCACCAAGGCACAGACCATTTGTCTGAAATGGTACCGAATCTCCTGTCTGAGCAGGGGGGGGGGGGTCAGCCTAAAAGACCTCCAAGGACCCTTCCAACTCTGTTACTCTCTGTTATAACAAGCAGGAACTGAACTTTAGCAGCTTCGTTTTAGACAACAAGGTTTGATAAAAGTCTAACTAAGAGGGATTTTAAACGAGGTGCCGTTAGGTTCCTCGCAAAATCGCCCCGTTCGGCGGAGCGAGCTGCGGTCAGATACGGACGCTTTAATGAAGAAAGCGAGAAAGAGGCCTCAGCTTCTCAATTGCAAAATAGTTGTTATGTCTCCTGTTGTGTCACACACATCTTTTAAGGTTTGCTTGTCCTTGGAGGACGCTGCAAAAGCTTATTTTCCATTTTCGAAAGGTTGCAAAAGCTTTATGTTTATTTATTTATTTATTTATTTATTTATTTATTTATTTGTTTGTTTGTTTATTTATTAAATTTTTATACCGCCCCCTCTCCCGAAGGACTCGGGGCGGTGAACAGCCAGAATTAAAAACACACAATACAAATATTAAAATACATTAAAACAAAATTAAATTATCTTAGGCTTCTCCAATTTAAAACCCCGTTACCCATAAAATTCACCCAATCAAAAATTTTTAACCCAGCCCGGCTTGCTGAAATAAAAAAGTCTCCAGGGCCCGGCGGAAGGTCCGGAAGGTACAGCTTTGTCCAAAAGGACAAAGCTGGGTTTGGAAAAAGAGGAGAAATATCTTGCAGGGATGAACCGGACTGTGCCACAAAAATCAAAGCCGCTTTTTGCCAAGAAATAGGAGGGGTGGGGGAAGTTTTGCCATTTTGCAAGAAGGGGCGGGGGGCGCGCGCGGGTTTGTTCTTCTTGTTAAAACAATGCTTCTCTCTTCTGTGCTAGCCACCCAACCAAGAACAAAATTCTTCTGACCCATCCCCCCCTCCCTTTGCATATTTTTTTTTCCTTCCCTGGCAGGAATCTGCCCGATCAGATGGCTTAGCCCACAGAATCGGGGGAAACATATTTTTGTGTGTCTGTCTGTCTGTCTCTGTGTGTGTACTCTGCGAGAACATGCAAAATTTATTTTTTTAAAAAAAAATATATATATATATTTGTATTACACGTTTTTCTTTATAATACATTGCGTTTCCAGTTTTTTCCAACGGTAATGTACTGGCTGTATCCAGTCCTTTTTAAGTATACATAGTATTATACACCCTGATTATAACCTCTTAATCCTACCTTATAAAGGTAAAGGTTCCCCTTGGACATATGTGCTAGTCGTTCCTGACTCTAGGGGGCGGTGCTCATCTCCGTTTCAAAGCCGAAGAGCCAGCGCTGTCCGAAGACGTCTCCGTGGTCATGTGGCCGGCATGACTCAACGCCAAAGGCACACAGAACGCTGTTCCCTTCCCGCCAAAGGTGGTCCCTATTTTTCTACTTGCATTTTTTTACGTGCTTTCGAACTGCTAGGTTGGCAGAAGCTGGGACAAGTCATGGGAGCTCACCCCCACTACGCAGCACCAGGGATTCGAACCGCTGAACTGCCGACATTTCAATTGACAAGCTCAGTGTCTTAGCCACTGAGCCACCGCATCCCTTTTCCTACCTTATATTGTCTTTTAAATACATGTTGTATGTCATAATTGTAACCATTATTTTCATAATTGTACCATAACATTCTACGTATTTATCTCTCTCCTTTCCCCTCTCTACTTCCCTCTCCTCCCTTTTCCTATCCTCCTCTCCCTTCTCCTCTCTCTTCTCCACTTCCCTCTCCTTCCTTCTCTCCTCCTCTGCCTGCTTCCATCCCTTTTCCCTCTCTCCTTTCCCCTAATTCTTCCTTTTCCTCTCCTCCTCTCCCTTTTCCTCTCTCCTCTTCCCCACTTCCCTCTCCTTCCACTTCTCTCTGCTTCCATCCCTTTCCCTCTCCTTCCCCCTCTCTACCTCTCCCTTTTCCTCTCCTTCTCTCCCTTCTCTTCTCCACTTCCCTCTCCTTCTACTTCTCTCTCCTTCTCCTCTGCTTCCATCCCTTTCCCTCTCCCTTTTCCCCTCTCTACTTCTCCCTTTTCCTCTCCTCCTCTGCCTTCTCCTCTTCTCCACTTCCCTCTCCTTCCACTTCTCTCTGCATCCACCCCTTTCCCTCTCCTTCCCCCTCTCTACCTCTCCCTTTTCCTCTCCTCCTCTCCCTTCTCTTCTCCACTTCCCTCTCCTTCTACTTCTCTCTCCTTCTCCTCTGCTTCCATCCCTTCCCCCTCTCCTTTCCCCTCTCTACTTCTCCCTTTTCCTCTCCTTCTCTCCCTTCTCCTCTCTTCTCCACCTCCCTCTCCTTCCCTCTCTCCTTCTCCTCTGCTTCCATCCCTTTCCCCCTCTCCTTTCCCCTCTCTACTTCTCCCTTTTCCTCTCCTTCTCTCCCTTATCCTCTCTCTTCTCCACCTCCCTCTCCTTCCCTCTCTCCTTCTCCTCTGCTTCCATCCCTTCCCCCTCTCCTTTCCCCTCTCTACTTCTCCCTTTTCCTCTCCTTCTCTCCCTTCTCCTCTCTTCTCCACCTCCCTCTCCTTCCCTCTCCTTCTCCTCTGCTTCCATCCCTTCCCCCTCTCCTTTCCCCTCTCTACTTCTCCCTTTTCCTCTCCTTCTCTCCCTTATCCTCTCTCTTCTCCACCTCCCTCTCCTTCCCTCTCCTTCTCCTCTGCTTCCATCCCTTTCCCCTCTCTACTTCTCCCTTTTCCTCTCCTTCTCTTCCTTCTCCTCTCTCTTCTCCACCTCCTTCTCCTTCCCTCTCTCCTTCTCCTCTGCTTCCATCCATTTACCCCTCTCCTTCCCTCTCCTCCCTTTTCCTCTCCTCCTCTCCCTTCTCTTCTCCACTTCCCTCTCTCCTTCTCCTCTCCTTCCATCCATTTCCCTCTCTCCCTTCTCCTCTCTCTTCTCCTCTTCTGTCTCTCCTTCTCCTCTGCTTCCATCCATTTCCCCCTCTCTTTTCCTCTCCTCCTCTCCCCTTCTCCACTTCCCTCTCTCCTTCTCCTCTCCTTCCATCCATTTCCCTCTCTCCCTTCTCCTCTCTCTTCTCCTCTTCTGTCTCTCCTTCTCCTCTGCTTCCATCCATTTCCCTCTCTCCTTCCCTCTCCTCCTCTCCCTTCTCCTCTCCTCTTCTCCTCTTCCGTCTCTCCTTCTCCTCTGCTTCCATCCATTTCCCTCTCTCCTTCCCTCTCCTCCTCTCCCTTCTCCTCTCCTCTTCTCCTCTTCCGTCTCTCCTTCTCCTCTGCTTCCATCCATTTCCCTCTCTCCTTCCCTCTCCTCCTCTCCCTTCTCCTCTCTCTTCTCCTCTTCCGTCTCTCCTTCTCCTCTGCTTCCATCCATTTCCCCCTCTCTTTTCCTCTCCTCCTCTCCCCTTCTCCACTTCCCTCTCTCCTTCTCCTCTCCTTCCATCCATTTCCCTCTCTCCCTTCTCCTCTCTCTTCTCCTCTTCTGTCTCTCCTTCTCCTCTGCTTCCATCCATTTCCCTCTCTCCTTCCCTCTCCTCCTCTCCCTTCTCCTCTCTCCTCTTCTCCTCTTCCGTCTCTCCTTCTCCTCTCCTTCCATCCATTTCCCTCTCTCCTTTCCCCTTTCTCTTTCCCTCTTCTTCCATCACGTGCAACATTTAACACACATGCTTCGTATCTCCGCTGCTGCTGGGAAGGCTGAGAAGTAAATATGAAATGAACTGAGATCTCGGGAGATTCTTTTTTCACAACAAGTAATTACAACACGGAGCCGGCTTGCTTACCCCCGAGTTCCCCACCGATACCCAGGAGAGAGAGAGAGACTGATGGAAACTAAAAAAACATTCACAAGGAGAGAATCCTGTTGTGTTTTGAGCCCTGTGTGAGTTCAGAACCACCGTGGCCTGCTGGATTGCTGCTTTCCAGGAAGAGGCACACGGATGGATGCCTGAGTGGCTTTTCACCCTGGGAGATGTAGGAAATAAAATCTCTTCGCCCTGCACAGCTCTGTCACAACACTCCCAAAGGTGATTTTTTTCCATCTCTGCAGCAAGAGGTTTCCACACAGGTGTAACTAAACACAGGCGGGCTTTCTAAAGTAAGACTAACAAACAGTTCCAGACTTTGGAGCTGTAAGATATAAGGGTGCTTCGTCACACCTCTATAAGTGCAAGGAAGCAAACATTTGTAGCCCAGGGTTTGTTTGTTTGTTTATTATTTATTTATTTATTTATTTATTTATTTATTTATTTATTTATTTATTGGTTCGATTTATATGCCGCCCTTCTCCGGAGACTCGGGGCGGCTTACAATGTGTTAAGCAATAGCCTTCATACTTTTGTATATACCTGCTTAGTAGGGCTTTCGCCCTCCACCTCTTCCTAAGTGGTGTTCTTTTTTATACAAAGTCAGCTTATTGCCCCCCACAATCTGGGTTCTCATTTTACCTACCTCGAAAGGATGGAAGGCTGAGTCAACCTTGAGCCTGGTGAGATTTGAACTCGCGGTAATTGCAGGCAGCTGGCAACTTAAGTGCTACTTTTAACAGCACTTAGTCCACTGTGCCACCAAGGCTCAGTTTGAAATGAGGGTTGAAATGAGGCATCCCTGGTGGTCTCCGAGTCTGGTTGTTTGTGGTAGACGTTTCCTTACCCTACTAAGTAACATCATCAGTGCTAGAAGGGAGGAGGAGGAGGAGGAAGAGGAGGAGGAGAATGACTGTGGGTTTCTTGATGTTCTCTGAACTTGGCTGTTTTCTTGCAGATGTTTAGAACAGAACAGGACAGGACAGGACAGGACAGGACAGGACAGGACAGGATGAGATAGGATAGGATACAGGGGTGGGTTCTAAATTTTTTTACTATTGGTTCTGTGGGCGTGGCTTATTTTGTGGGTGTGGCTTGGAGGTCATGTGACTAGGTGGGCGTGCCTAGCTGGTCAGAGTCATTTCTGGAAGGTCCTTGCACTTACGACCAGTCCTCGCACATACGACCCGACTCATTTGTTTGCTTTTAACACTGATCAGCTGTAGGGCGGCCTTTTGAAGCTCCACGGCAAGCGTTTAAACAGTTTTTTTTCCCCTCTAGTCATCAGCTGGGACTCAGGAGGCAGCAATAAATTGGGGGTGGGACCAAATAAAAGGTAAGAATAACATGGGTGGGTGGGGGAGTGGGAGGGGGGAGAACCGGTTTGGTGACGTCATATTGTCACCGCTACCGGCTCAGCCGAACCGGACCGAACCGGGAGGAACCCACCACTGATAGGATAGGATCGGAACGGAACAGAACAGAATAGAATTCTTTATTGGCCACAGGAATTTGTCTTTGGTGCATAGGCTCTCAGAGTACATAAAAGAAAAGATACATTCGTCAAGAATCATAAGGTACAACACTTAATGATAGTCATAGGGTACTGATAAGCAATCAAATCATAATAGGAAACAGCCAATATAAATCGTAAGGATACCAGCAACAAGGTTACAGTCATACAATCATAAGTGGGAGGAGATGGGTGGCGGGAACGATGAGAAAATTAATAGTAGTGCAGACTTAGTTTCATTACCAATCTAGGTAACTTCATCAGTGCTATTGAATGGGCCTTGCTCCCTGTTTATATATACAGTAGCACTGACCTTTTCTTGCAAACGTTTCATTACCCAACTAGGTAACCTCATCAGTGCTAGAAGGGAGGGAAGGAGGAGGAGGAAGAGGAGGAGGAGGAGGAGGACTGGGTCCCATGTTTCTGGGACCTCTTGTTTGTTTTCTTGCAAAGTTTCATTACTCAACCAGGTAACATCATCAGTACAACTTCAGTCAAACGCAGGACAGGTTGTTTTGCTCTCCTTGTACCGACGCGCAACTCCTACCATAATCGTATTCATGGGAGCAGCTCAGGAGAGCAACAAGGGCTGGCTCCCCAATGATCACACAATCCAAAGACACAACAGCCACAAAGAAACAGGCTACACAAGGTCCTCTTCGCTGGAAAGTTAAGATAGAAAGATCCAAAACACGCAGGAGAATCTCAAACTTTCCTTCTACTTCTTCTATTTTGAGGTCTGTCAGAAGTGGAGACAGAAGCACTAATTCTAATAATAATAATAATAATAATAATAATAATAATAATAATAATAATAATAATAATAATAATAATAATTTTATTAAAGAAAAAAATCACAAAGTACCGGGACTTACAAATTGAAGTTGAGCGACTGTGGAAAAAGAAATCGTGTGTTGTCCCGATTGTAATTGGAGCCCTTGGAGCAATACCCAAAGGGCTACCCGGCTATTTAGAAATTCTAAATTTGCTGGATTTGAACATTTTGACTCTACAAAAAACCACCTTACTCGGAACAGCTTACATCCTGCGACGATACCTTAACAGTTCCTAGGTCCTTGGTTAGGACTCGAGCTGCTGAGCTATTAACCAGCCTCAAAGGCTGTGAATCTCACTAAAGATTAAATTATTATTATTATTATTATTATTATTATTATTATTATTATTATTATTATTATTATTATTATTATTATAATGATGTTTCACTATAGTTGTGTGCATACCGAGAGCTTATGCACCGCAGACAAATTCCCGGGGAGTCTCTAATCGCACTTGGCCAATAAAGAATTCTAATTCGAAATGATAAAGCAATAACTTGATCATCGGAGTATTACAGGATACGGGGGGGGGGGGGGGCAATTCTATCAATGGATAGAGATGAGATATAATAAAAAAATTAATATAAATGCATGCAAGAAAAAAAATGTTGTAATAAATTAAATTAAAATGCAAATTTTAAATTTGTAGACTGGCGACCCCCAGGGGGAGAGCCTTCTCTGTGGGGGCCCCTGCCCTCTGGAATGAATTACCCCCGGACATACGAAGGATCCCCGAAATCCGCGCCTTCCGTCGTGCAGTGAAGACCCTGTTATTCCAGCAAGCCGCTCTGATGGGATAAATGATTTTAATTTGGTTTTAATGGGGTTTTAAAATTGGTTTTAAAATGAGAGTTTTAAATTCGGCCTATGATTTAATTTTTTAAAAAATTTGATTTATATGCCGCCCTTCTCCGGAGACTCAGGGCGGCTTACAATGCATTAAGCAATAGCCTTCATCCTTTTGTATATTTATACAAAGTCAGCTTATTGCCCCCACAAACTGGGTCCTCATTTCACCTACCTTAGAAAGGATGGAAGGCTGAGTCAACCTTGAGCCTTGGAGAGATTCGAACCTGAAGAAATTGCAGGCAGCTGTGTTAATAACAGGATGCATTAAACCACTGTACTACCAAGGCTCTTAATTTTAATCTGCTTTTAAATTCTATTTTGTACATTGTTTTTATTATGGCTGTTCACTGCCATGAGTCCTTCGGGAGAAGGGCGGTATAAAAATAAAATAAAATAAAATAAAATAAAATAAAATAAAATAAAATAAAATAAAATAAAATAAAATAAAATAAAATAAAATAAAATAAAATAAAATAAAATAAAATAAAATAATAAAATAAAATAAAATAAAATAAAATAAAATAAAATAAAATAAAATAAAATAAAATAAAATAAAATAATAAAATAAAATAAAATAAAATAAAATAATAAAATAAAATAAAATAAAATAAAATAAAATAATAAAATAAAATAAAATAAAATAAAATAAAATAAAATAAAATAAAATAAAATAAAATAAAATAAAATAAAATAAAATAAAATAAAATAATAAAATAAAATAAAATAAAATAAAATAAAATAAAATAATAAAATAAAATAAAAAAATAAAATAAAATATAATAATAAAATAAAATAATAAAATAAAATAAAATAAAATAAAATAAAATAAAATAAAATAATAAAATAAAATAAAATAATAAAATAAAATAAAATAAAATAAAATAAAATAAATAAAATAAAATAATAAAATAAAATAAAATAAAATAAAATAAAATAAAATAATAAAATAAAATAAAATAAATAAAATAAAATAAAATAAATAAAATAAAATAAAATAAATAAAATAAAATAAAGTAATAAAATAAAATAAAATAAAATAAAATAATAAAATAAAATAAATAAATAAAAAGTAAGGTAGAAATGTAGCAAGGAAATGATGGTAAAGGAGGAAGATGATGGCACAAAAATATGTACTCAGATGACACACTGAATAATGAACGATGTATTGTCTGTTTAAACATAAAAATAAAACACTTTTTAAAAAGGGGAATGATAAAAGCATCGTTTCCATTTTAGCCTAGAATTAAAAAAAAAAGAACCGCCCTAGATAAGATTTATATCAGGGGGTGTCAGACTCAAGGCCTGTGGGCCAGATAAAACCCATGAGGTGCTTAGATCTGGCCCATGGGGACGGCCTGGAAATAGCAAATGACCGGCCCACGATGCCTCTGCTAGTGAAAACACACCCTGTTTTGGCCAGCAGAGTGCTGCAGGAGGCCGTCCAGGCCGAAAACGGGGTGCTGTGGGCCCATGTATGAGTTCCACCCACTCCGTTTTGGTCGACAGTCTTTTTGTAGGAGGCATCTGTCCCGTCTGCCTTCTGTCCCATTTCCCCGCCTCCCCGGCTGGCCCTTGGAGGATGACTACAATGCTGATCCCGCCCTCGAAGAAATCTTGGGTAAAGAGTCGAAACATCCAGGCTGATCCCCTTATAGCCAAATTTCATGCAGAAAATCCAAACAAGCCTGGAGGGGGGTGGGTCACATCCCTAAACTCTGCATCCGTACTCGAATTGTTTTGCTTTTGTGCAGGTCGCCCTCGGGAAGTGAGGGGAGCCGAATGTCAACTTGCAAAGCTTTCAAGTTGCCATGAGCAGGAGGGAGGGAGAACTGAAGTGAATTCCATACATTCCTCCTGACCGCAATCGGAAGGAGGGTGTTAGGTTTCACAGCCAGCCAAAGTGGTTCATTGGAGAATGTGATTTATGACATGGCCAGAGAGGAGGGGAGAGACAGGGTCATAGGGGAACGTAAATCTACGGAGGATCAGTCCTAACTGCATCCCAGTATTGCTGGAATGGTGCTCCTAATAAATGAATATATTTCCTTCGAAGTTTGGATCATGGCTCATGAATTAATTAGGGCATCTTTCGGAAAATTGACATCTAGTTTGACACCCCTGATTTATACTATCTGGAAATAAACCATATAGGTACATGCAATATATATATATGTATCTTTTTGCAGAGTACACACAAGGAGAGAGAGAAAAAAAATTACAGTATTCCTGCTGCTGTCCGAAATGAGAATAATTATTATGAAAGGTAGGTTCCTGCAAACCCGTTTTAACCTCCCTCCCTGGGAAAGAGCGGCTAGCTAGAGCACAGAGGTGACTCCTTATTCCATTTAAATGATTTTATTTAAATCCAGAGTGACTTGCCTAGTCCACTCTGGAGGCCCGTTTGCTTACTTCCACCTATCATTTCTGGTTTTACATCGGGGAGGTTGGAAATGGGTTGGCATAAAAATTCCAAAAGGGTGGTTGCCCGTAACCACATTCCTAAAACCTCACATTAAGCTGAAGTTTATTGCTAAGAAGTTTGAGGTTTCAGCAAGTGATGGTTCTAGAGACACAGTGTTAGTCAGCAGGGGCCTGTGTAGAAAGTCAAGCCCAAGATAGATGAGAGAGAGGGGGGGGGGAGGATTAGATAGGCAGAAGATAGACAGATAGATACAAGAGATTAGAGAGACAGGCAGACAGAGATTAGATAGACAGAAGACAGACAGATAAAGAGATTAGATAGATAATAGATTAGATAGAAGACAGACAGATAGAGATTAGATAGAGACTAGATAGATGGATAATGATAGATAGATAATAGATTAGGTAGATAATAGATAGATTAGATAGAAGACAGACATAAAGATATTAGATATTGATAGAGACAAATAATAGAGATTAGATAAAGAGAGATACTAGATAGATGGATAATGATGGATAGATAATATATTAGTTAGAAGACAGACAAAGATATTAGATAGATAGATATAGACATAGACATATAATAGATATTAGATAGATATTGATACAAATAAGAGATTAGATAGACAGAGATACTAGATAGATAATGATAGATAGATAGATAATACATAATAGAGAGATAATAGAGAGATAGATATAGACAGATAATAAATAGACAGACAGACAGACACATGGAGATAAGAAATCCGACAGACAGACAATGTTTATAGCGATTTAACCAGAGGAGTTTCTTCCTGCACTTGGCTAATCCAGAAAGAAAAAAAAATAGGCGTGTAAACAGATCTCCCTGCCGTGTCGTATGTACATAACTCAAGACCCAGGAAAGGTATCCTACCCACCCCAACCTTTGGGTAACAAGAATGAAGAGAAACCTGTCCCAGCAAGACGAGGGGAAACCCTGCAGGTGAGGCCCGGGGCCTCCAGAAGCCACGCAGGTCCTGTGACCTAAATACTGGAGATCTCTATTAAACCAAAGGCAGCAGGGGGCCACCCCTCGCCTGGGGAGGGGGGCCATTCTAGGCCCAGGCTTAGGGCCCCCAGGGCACCTGGAGTGGCCCTTCCTGCTTGCTGATTCTTCTGGGAGAAGCTGGAGGAGAAGAGGAAGAACTGGGCTCCAGAGAGGAGGTGGAAACGTCCTGTCTGGGCTGCAGGGGGGCCTGTGTCAAAGCAAGCCCCCACCCAAGCCACCGTCTCTGCTGCTCCCTAAGGTTCCTAGCCAAGGACCCCCCCCCTCAAGATTCAAACTGCTGAAGTATTTTGATTCTGGGGGGAGTGAGTGGGTGAGTGACTCGGGCCTGGCTGAGGATAGGAACCTGTCCAGGAAGCAGGTTAAAGCAGGACCAATGGCACTCAGCCTTCTCAATCCTCGCCCTCCCCTCCTCTCCCCTCCACTCCCCACGCAAACCCCAAAGGGCAATGTGTCACGCCCCTCCCCCTTCCACGGGAACCCCCCCAAGCAATTTAGGGGGTCGGTGGGGGAGAGGGACAGTCACCCCCCCCCACAAACCTCCAACTGAAGCCGAAGCTCAATCCTCAAAACAAGTTGGGGTGGGTGGGAAGTTAAAATAGAGATAGAACTAAGAGGGGAATGATAGATAGATAGATAGATAGATAGATAGATAGATAGATAGATAGATAGATAGATACGGATGGATAGATAGATAGATAGATAGATAGATAAATAGATAGATAGATAGATAGATAGATAGATAGATAGATAGATAGATATGGATGGATGGATAGATAGGTAGATGATAGATAGGGATGGATAGAGATAGATAGATAGATAGATAGATCTCTATATCTATCTATCCATCCATATTTATCTATCTGATAGGTATGGATGGATGGATAGATGGATGGATGGATAGATAGAGAGATAGATAGATAGATATAGAGAGATGAGAGAGATAGATGATAGAAGATAGATGATAGATAGATATATCTCTATATCTATCTATTTATCCATCCATATCTATCAGATAGATAGATATGGATGGATGGATGGATGGATGGATGGATGGATAGATAGATAGATAGAGATATATAGAGATGGATAGATAGATGATAGATAAGATAGATATTACTATAACAAGATATATGTAATAATAAGAGGGGGCTTTAGAAATTGAAGGGCGGTAGTCTATTAGGTATGTTTAAACCATATGAAACCATGAACCTGAAATGTAATAACCATGAGCAAATAATATTATGTCTATTTGTATCAAAATGTATGCTACCCGCCCAGGTATCACCCTATCCACGCCTTTGATATGTATAAATAATATAAAAATAAAAACTCGACTTTTTTTTAAAAAAAAACTCATAGCAAGTCCGACGTGGAAACGCCCCCCCCCCCACTCAAAAAAGTCTGGACAGCCACGCGCCAGAGGAGAAAAAGGAGGAGGAGGAAGAGGAGGAGGAGAGGCATTGTGGGGAGGGGAGGAAGACCCGGGGCCCACGCTGCTTGCAAGGGGTGGGGGAGGTTGGTGGGGACACAGAGCCCGTCTCGGGGACGAGCGACGTCCCGAGCCTCGGCCGCCACCCACGCCGAGGGCCGCGCGGACCTGTAACGTTCACTCGTGGGGGGGGGGAGGGACTCAACTCCGAGCTGCGTCAACTGGGGGTCTCCAGGGTGGGTGGGAGAGGTTGGAGAGGTTGGAAGAAGGGGGAAAGGAGGGACGCCCCCTCCCCCAGGGATGGGGGGGAGGGGGAGTGGCTAGCCGGCCTCTGGGTGCCCCCTCCCCATGGGCCTCCAGAGCCCCTGCCCTTCCCCCCCGCACCACCACCGAGCCAGGGCTTCCTTACCTGCCAACCGGGCGCCCTCGGGCCCCCTTCGGCGGTGGCGCCTCTGCTTTTGCTCCTCCGGCTGCTGTTTTTGCTGTTGCTCCAGCCGGGGCTCTCCAGCAGTCGGACGCGAGGTTGCCCCACTCCCGCGCGCGTCCCCGCGCTGGCTGGCTGCTCCCTCCGTCCTGCCGGACGCGCGCTCCCGCCCCCGCACCGCGGGAGGGGGAGGGGAAGGGGGGGGAAAGGGCAGGCCGGGCGCCTGTCGCGCAAGGCAAGGCAAGCCACGCGCGCTCCCGAGGCCACTCCGGGGACCCCCCCCCCAGCTGCCACGCAGGCCGCCGTTGCTCTCTCTCTCTCTAGCCTCGGGTACGAGCGCGCAGGCACCAGGAAAGGGGAGGGGGGAGGAGGAGGAGGAGGAGCCTTGCGCGCGCGCTCCCGCGCCTTCGGCCGCGGCGGTTGGCACAGGGTGGGGAGGGGATCCCTTTGCGCGCCCACTCCTTGCGCGCCCTCCTCCACGGTCTCCAAAGCCACAGGCGCGAGGACGCGGGAAGGGGGGGGTCGGGTTTTGTGGGGCTTGGAGGGCCCCCCTCCCCCTATAGGTGGGGGGAGGGAAGGCCGGGGAACCCCCTGGGTCTGGGTCAGGGTCTGGGGGGGGTGGGGTGTCTCCAAAGCAGCCCCCCTCCTCCCCTCTTCTAGGGGACGCGCCGATGGCCCCTGAACTTCGGTGCGCAAAGAGAAAGTTTTCTCTTTGCGCACCGCGGAGAAAGTTTGCGGAGAAAGCAACAGAGTTTCTTTTGGAGGGTTGTTTCCGTTTGTTGTTGTTTTGTTTCTGCAACAAAGGTAGCCTTTTTGGACTTCCGGAAAAAGGTTTGGGAAAAGATGAATGAAAGATTGACACTTGTTGTTGTTGTTGTTGTTAGATTCGTTAGGGTCCCCTTGAGCTTTTCCCTGGAACGGAAGAGACAAAAACGCCCGAAGAAGTTGTGGGTTTTAGGGGGTGGCTTGCCCCAACCCAGCAATTCTTATTATTCCAATTATTTGCATTGAAGCCCTGGTGTTGCAGGCTGGGCCAAAGAAGTTATTACCTGTTCTTCCCCCATCTTTAAATGAATTTATTTATTTATTTATTTTTTAATTTTGATTTATATGCCACCCTTCTCCAGAGACTCAGGGCGGCTTACAATGCGTTAAGCAATAGCCTTCATTCTTTTGTATATTTATACAAAGTCAGCTTCTCTTTCTTTCTTTCTTTCTTTCTTTCTTTCTTTCTTTCTTTCTTTCTTTCTTTCTTTCTTTCCTTCCTTCCTTCCTTCTTTTTCTTTCTTTTTCTTTTCTTTTTTTTAAATTTGATTTATATGCCGCCCTTCTCCGGAGACTCAGGGCGGCTTACAATGCGCTAAGCAATAGCCTTCATACTTCTGTATATTTATACAAAGTCAGCTTCTCTTTCTTTCTTTCTTTCTTTCCTTCCTTCCTTCCTTCCTTCTTTTTCTTTCTCTTTCTTTTCTTTTCTTTTAATTTGATTTATATGCCGCCCTTCTCCGGAGACTCAGGGCGGCTTACAATGCGCTAAGCAATAGCCTTCATACTTCTGTATATTTATACAAAGTCAGCTTCTCTTTCTTTCTTTCTTTCTTTCTTTCTTTCTTTCTTTCTTTCTTTCCTTCCTTCCTTCCTTCCTTCCTTCCTTCCTTCTTTTTCTTTCTCTTTCTTTTCTTTTTTTTAAAATTTGATTTATATGCCGCCCTTCTCCGGAGACTCAGGGCGGCTTACAATGTGCTCAGCAATAGCCTTCATACTTTTGTATATTCATACAAAGTCAGCTTATTGCCCCCACAAACTGGGTCCTCAATTGACCTACCTTAGAAAGGATGGAAGGCTGAGTCAACCTTGAGCCTTGGAGAGATTCGAACCAGCAGTAATTGCAGGCAGCTGTGTTAATAACAGGGTGCTTAGACCACTGTCCTACCAAGGCTCTATTTATTTATTGGTTCGATTTACATGCCGCCTTTCTCCGGAGACTCAGGGCGGCTTACAATGCGTTAAGCAATAGAATAAGACTAGAACAGGATAGAGCTGGAAGGGGCCTTGGAGGTCTTCTAGTCCAGCCCGATGCTCAACCAGGAGACCCCATACCATTTCAGACAAGTGGCTGTCCAGTCTTTTCTTAAAAAAACCTCCAGGGATGGAGCACCCACAACTTCCAGTGGCAAGCTGTTCCACTGGTTAATTGTCCTCAGGAGGTTTCTCTTTAATTACAGGTTGCTTCTCTCCTTGATTAGTTTCCATCCATTGTTTCGTATTTATTTATTTATTTATTTATTTATATTTATTTAGTTAATTAATTAATTAATTAGATTTATATGCCGCCCTTCTCTGGAGACTCAGGGCAGCTTACAAGGCGTTAAGCAATAGCCTTCATTCTTTTGTATATTTTATACAAAGTCAGCTTATTGCCCCCACAAACTGGGTCCTCATTTCACCTACCTTAGAAAGGATGGAAGGCTGAGTCAACCTTGAGCCTGGGGAGATTCGAACTTACAGTAATTGCAGTTAATCACAATGCCATCAGTCTGCTGAGCCACCAGGCCCCAGGTATGTTTTAGTCTCCAGGCCTTTAATCCTCTTAGTTGCTCTTCTCTGAATTTTTTTCCCAAATGTGGCCAGGGATCCTCAAGACTTAACTAAGATTTAAACCATAACATTTCTTCAAGCCTTCGAAGACCCCCTTGTGATGACATCACAGCCCCCACCCCCAGGGCTCTGCAGACCACAGCTGAGAACCTGGTGGGGCAGCAGACTAAACTACTGTTAAAAGTAGCACTTAGCTGCCAGCTGCCTGCAATTACTGCGAGTTCAAATCTCACCAGGCTCAAGGTTGACTCAGCCTTCCATCCTTCCGAGGTAGGTAAAATGAGGACCCGGATTGTGGGGGCAATAAGCTGACTTTGTATAAAAAAAAGAACACCGCTTGGGTGGGGGGCGAAAGCCCTACTAAGCAGGTATATACAAAAGTATGAAGGCTATTGCTTAAAAGCATTGTAAGCTGCCCTGAGTCTCCGAAGAAGGGCGGCATATAAACCGAACCAATAAATAAATAAATAAATAAACCTTGGGCTACGAATGTTTGCTTCCTTGCACTTATAGAGGTGTGAGGAAGTGCTAAGGAAGCACCCTTGTATCTTATAGCTCCAAAGTCTGGAACTGTTTGTTAGTCTTACTTTAGAAAGCCCGTCTGTGTTTAGTTACACCTGTGTGGAAACCTCTTGCTACAGAGATGGAAAAAACTAATAAATAAATAATAAACCACTGAGTTAGAAGGTTTCCAGTCATTGTTATTTTGGTCAGTTGCTTGGTGGACCTTGGTAGCACCATAATACTATAAATCATCAAGGCTGGTCTAGTGAAGAGAAGGACCAGGGGAGACAGGATAGCAGTCTTCCAATATTTGAGGGGCTGCCACAGAGAGGAGGGGGTCAAGCTATTCTCCAAAGCACCTGAAGGCCAGACAAGGAACAATGGATGGAAACTGACCAAGGAGAGATTCAACGTTGAAATAAGGAAGCAGTGAGAACAATCAACAAGTGGAACAGAAGTTGTCTTCAGAAGTTGTGGGACCTTCACCACTGGAAGCTTTCAAGAAGAGCCTGGACTGTCAGAAACGGCGTAGGGTCTCCTGCTTAGGCGGCGGGTTAGACTAGATGACCCACAAGGTCCCTTCCAAATTCGTTAATCTGTTAACCGCATATAGATCGTCTTGTATTTTATGTTATTTTATTTTTTGGAGGGTGGTCACACTCACTTCGTTCTCCCTTGGTGCTTAACAAGGCAACCCGACAACCTCCCATCGACCCGTGCGCTCCCACAGAGAGGGCCTCCTCGGGGTGCCATCAGCCAAACAATGTAGGCTGGTGACCCCCAGGGGGAGGGCCTTCTCTGTGGGGGCACCTACCCTATGGAACCAGCTGCCCCCAGAGATAAGGAGAATCCAAGACCTCGTTGCCTTCCGCCGTGCCCTTAAAACCTTCTTTTTCCAGCAAGCTGGGCTGGCCTAACACTTTCTAAAATGTTTTTAATTGTTTGTTATTGTTTTTAATCATGGGGCCAAATTTATATATATATATCTTTTTAATTGTATTTTAATGTTTGTAGTTTATGCTTTTACTTGGCTGTCCACCGCCCTGAGTCCTCAGGGAGAAAGGCGGTATACAAATTTAAAAATAAATAAATAAAACCCACCCACCCCCGGGACTCAGAAGCATTTTTTTGCAGATCTGGGTGGAACCTTTAAACCATGCAAAATTAATCCTGTTTGGTTTCCGTGCCTTGCCTGCCATTGGGGAAGAAAGCTGCACTCAAAACAACCCCAGACTTCAAATCAGTATTTCATCAAGAGTGGAGAGGCCTATAATTTTTGCATTCCGGTTGATCTGCTGCTAATTGTACAGCGAGTGAGCGAGGAAATGCACACAAATTAATGCTCCTGCAATTACTGCATTAAGCTAAGTCATAATATCCTTTCTTTGGGTTTGACTCCGCCGACAGCCGCTGAGATTTGAGTAAGCTACCACTTGATGGCTGATGGTCCCGTTGTGTTCCTTGTGAAGGGGTAGGGAGCCATCAACTCTGGCTAAGCGGACCCTGGTTTTGTAATTGGGGGTGGTAAAGGCAGATTAGCACGTTAAAATGGATATTTATTTTATTTTTATTTTATTCAATTTGTATACCGCCCTTCTCAGGGCGGTGCACAGCCAGAACTAAAACACATAACAATACAAAATTTAAAATTATTAAAAGAATTATATACTTTGGCCCAAATTTAAAACAATTCGAATTAAAACCCATTGACAGATTAAAAGCTAAACAACTAAAAAACTAAAAAAAGGGGGGGGAGGGTTTTCACGCCAGCCCTGCTTGATGGAAAAGAAAAGTTTTCAGGGCACGGCGAAAAACCCGGAGATCCGATATCCTTCTTATCGCCGGGGGCAAATCGTTCCAGAGGGCGCGAGCTGCCACAGAGAAAGCCCTCCCCCTGTGGGTCGCCAGCCGACATTGCCTGGCTGACGGCACCCTGAGGAGTCCCTCTCTGTGGGAGCGTACTGGTCGGTGGGAGGCTATCGGCGGCAGAAGGCGGTCCCGCAAATACCCAGGTCCCATGCCATGGAGCGCTTTAAAGGTGGTGACCAACACCTTGAAGCGCACCCGGAAGACCACTGGGAGCCAATGCAGCTCACGCAGGAGAGATGTCACATGGAAGCGACCCTTCGCTCCCATAATCCCCCGCGCGGCCGCATTCTGCACCAGTTGGAGCCTCCGGGTACTCCTCAAGGGGAGCCCCATGTAGAGAGCATTGCAGTAGTCCAGGCGGGAAGGGACAAGTTATTTGTTGTCGTTCGGTGGCTAAGTTGTGTCCGACATCGTGACCAATGGTGAAATCCAGCCGGATCCATCAGGCTCGCACGAACCGGTAGGGACAGCGGTGGGAGGCTCCACCCACTCGCCGGGACGTCATTACGTCCCATTTTTGACCCTCTATGCATGCTCACATTTCCAATCCGGTAGGGAAGCTAAGTGCATTTCACCTCTGATCGTGACTCCATGGACTGTAGCATGCCAGGCCCTCCTGGATTCTTCATGGCCTCCTGAATATTTACTTAGGGCGAATACAGCATTAATTACCATATTTTTCAGACTATAAGACGCTCCGGACTATAAGACGCGCCTAGCTTTTGGGGAGGAAAACAAGGAAAAAAAATGCCTTTGCCTCCCACCATCCATCCGGTACTCATTTGGCCTGTTTGCTGTACCGCTACAGCCCATTCGCCGCCACTCGTTCACCACCGTCAGCTGTTCGCCGCAGCCAGTTCGTCGTGGTCCATTCACTGCCGCGGCCCGTTTACTGTGGCCCATTTACCGCCGCCTGTTTGCTGCTGCACGGTGGTATTCAGCCGGTTATATCCGGTTCGGCAGAATTGGTAGTAGCGGCTGCAGGAGGCTCCGCCCCACCCACACCTGGATGTCATCACGTCCCATTTTTGACTCTCTGCACATGCTCACATTTGCGAACCGCTAGGGAAGGTGAGTAAATGTCGTTGCCACCCATTTGCCTCCGCCATCACAGCCCATTCAGCGCGGCCCATTCACCACCGCCGGTTCACCGCTGCCGCCATGGCCCATTCGCCACCACCACCACAGCCTGTTCGCCGTCGCGGCCCATTCTAGAACAGCTGATCGGCGCTGCACCAATTCCACTCTCCCCACCACAATATTCACTATGTTCTGCCCCAGCTCCGGATTCCCAAGGATTGTGACACACACCAACGGTCCTTATCAAAGTTATAACATACCAAGAATAAACAAAATCCGGCAAAGGTTGGCTAACCAGCCCAGAAGACAAGATACGATAAGACACTCACTCTCCAAAATGCTCTGTAATAATTACACGTTGTTTCCAGCAAGAAATTACTAACTGCATGTGACTTAAATAGGCTAAGGGAGTGGCCAATTATCCTCAAACCTTACTCTCGAGGAAACCTCCTCCTCCTGAGTAGCCACTCCTGCCTTTTGGCAGCCCTGCGTGCTCGAGCATTGAGGAGAGGCTCCTCCACTTCGCTCTCTCCACTTGAAGGAGCCTCTGGAGGTTCTGAAGGCCCAGGCTGAGTCTCTGCCTCTGGCACCACATCCTCTTCAGCCTCCTCGCTGTCCGACGTGAGCGCCGGCTGCACAGGCTGCCGGCACGACCCCACACCAGTCTCCTTGTCGGGATCAGCCACAATCCGCGCAGGCCGCTGGCGGGCCACAACCCTGTATAACATGCACAGACTTTCCCACCCACTCTTTTGGGCGGGGAGAAAGTGCATCTTACGTTCTGAAAAATACGGTAATAAGACTGAGAAAACACTGATATGGTGAAACTTTAGAGTTAAATTTGTTAAAACCAACAGAGAAATTTGGAAAAAAAGAACACGCAGCACAATTGTATCAAGGAGACATTTTCTGCGGCCGCTGTTGGAAAAAGACAGAAGGTTGAGTGCTAATAATTTCTCCAACAGCCACATTAGTAAACTCTAAAAGTTTGCTAGGGGAGAGATAATGTCATTCTGAAATTCTTCTATCCTTCATAAAAGGGATCCGAGTTTTGCAATGCGATGCATATCCTTAATCGATTGCTGAAGAAGGACTCTGGACAGTGTTGGGTTTTACATATTCTTGCCACCGGTCCACTCGTGCACATGCGCCTAACCTCCAAAACATGGCTAAATAAGATGGCATTATGTCCGGGCTGGTCCATCTGCAGTCGCCGCTATAGATTCGCCCGAACCCGTTCAAACCGGCTGAATACCATCTCTGACTCTGGACATCCTAAACCAGTGATGACTAACCTTTTTGTTGTCGCATGCCAAAAGCGAGGGAAGCGGGGGGGGGGCGGGGGTCATGCGTGCATGTGCCCACACCCATAATTCAATGTACCCCATCCTCCCACGCATGTGCGTGCGCGACCACCACCCCCGCCTTGCATGACCCCCGCTTTTGGCATGTGATGGCACGGTAGGCCTATTTTTCGCCCTCCCCAGGCTCCAGAGGCTTACTTGGAGCCTGGGGAGGGCGAAAACAGCCTTCCCCACCCCACTGAAGGTCCTCCGGAGACAGGAAACAGCCTGTTCCCCGACTTCCGGTTGGCCTGGAAGGTTCGAAAATCAGCTGGCCGTACTGATATGGCTCCGTGTGCCACCATTGGCACCCGTGCCATAGGTTCACCATCACGTTCCTAGGCTGAAAACCCCCCAGAAGTGAGTTCACTAAAAAAACAAAACAATTTTTAAAAATAATAATATTCCAGTTTAAGGCAGACTCTCTAGGAAGCAGGTTCCAACCTAAGCCAAATCTGAACCTTTGTGCAACTTTCTGGGCTGCAGGAAAAGAAACCATTTTGCAATCGGGATTTGAACCAGTCACCCAAAGTCCTGAATCACCATTAACCAGGATTTTTAATTTTTCTTCCCTGTATGCAACCAATCTCTTAACTCTGGCTGATCTTGAAAAGCTAAGGAGGCTTAGGGTTCAAAGGCAGTATTCAGCCGGTTCGGACCAGTTCGTGCGAACTGGTAGCGGCGACTGCGGCAACCACCCACCCGGACGTAATGTTGTCCTACTTAGCCAAGTTTTGGAGGCCGGGTGCATGCTTACAAGGGACATAGTTGAAAAATATCCCAAGAGGTGACAAAACATGTTCTTAAGAGAATACGGGTCGTCCTTGATTTACGACAGTTCGTTTAGCGACCGTTCAAAGTTACAACGTCATTGAAAGGTGTGACTCAGAACCGTTTTTCCCACTTACGATCTTCGCAGCTTCCCCATGATCATGTGATCAAAATTCAGATGCTTGGCTCACCCGGTTCATACTTAACGACCTTTGCCTGTGTCCCAGGGTCACGTGATTCCCCTTTTGCGACCTTCGGGGTGAGCCGAGTTGACGGGGAAGCCAGATTTACTTTAAGAACCGTGGCAAGAAAGGTCGTACAACAGGGCAAAAACTCGCTTTAAGACATGTCTCACTGAACGACAACAAACTGGGGGCTCAATTGTGGTCATAAGTCGAGGACTACCTGTTCGGGACCCTGGCCAATGAGTCGCCAGAAATAATCCAAAGAGAATGTACCATGATCTTGGGGGGGGCAGGGGGCATAGCCGGCATGACGTCACTCATGTCAGGGGGGCACCTGTGGCGGGCCGAGCGCTCTGCTAGCGAAAATGGGCTCCTGAGCTCCGTTTTAGGCTGAGACAGCCTCCTGCAACTGGCAGCCAATGAAAATGAAGCTCGGAAGGGCTGTCTGGCCCTTGCGAGCTCCGTTTTCTCTGGCAGAGGCACCAGGGCCAGTCCTCCGCTGTTTCCAGGATGGCCTTGCAGGCCAGATCTAAGCACCCCGTGGGCCGCGTCCAGCCCCCAGGCGTTGACTTTGACACCCCTGGCCTAAGCAGTTCCATTCTGAAGCCACCCGTTTGAAACCAGGATTATTTTTCATTGGCAAATCAAATATTGAAAAGGCCGTGAATCATTCCATCTCCCTCTCTCTCTCTCTCTCTCTTTTCCTCTCTCTCCCTCCCTCTCTCTCTCTCTCTCTCTCTGTCTCTGTCTGTTTCTCTCTCTCTTTCTCTGTCTCTGTCTCTCTCTCTGTCTGTCTCTGTGTGTGTTTCTGTCTCTCGTTCTCTTTCTCTGTCTCTGTCTCACTCTCTTTCTCTCTCTCTCTCTGTCTCTCTCTCTTCCTCCCTCCCTCCCTCCCTCCCTCTCTGTCGCTGTCTGTTTCTCTCTTTCTCTGTCTCTGTCTCTTTCTGTGTTTGTCTCTCTCTCACACACACTCTCTCTGTCTCACTCTCTCTCTCTCTGTCTCTCACTCTCTTTCTCTTTCTCTGTCTCTGTTTCTCTGTCTCTCTCTTTGTCTGTCTCTGTCTCTCTTTCTCTTTCTGTCTCTCTCCCCCTCTCTCTCTCCCTCTCTCTTTTCCTCTCTCTCCCTCCCTCCCTCCCCCCCTCTCTCTTACTCTCTTTCTCTGTCTCTCTCTGTCTCTCTCTCTCTCTCTCACGCTCTCTGTCTCTGTCTCACTCTCTCTGTGTGTTTCTGTCTCTCATTCTCTCTCTGTCTCACTCTTTTTCTCTCTCTCTCTGTCTCTCTCTCTCCCTCCCTCCCTCTCTCTCTGTCTCTCTGTTTCTCTCTCTCTCTTTCTTTCTCTGTCTCTCTCTGTCTCTCTTTTTCTGTCTCTATATGTTTGTCTCTCTCACACACACTTTCTTTCTCTCTCTCTCTGTCTCACTCTCTTTCTTTCTCTGTCTCTGTTTCTCTGCCTCTCTCTTTCTCTGTCTCTGTCTCTCTTTCTCTTTCTGTCTGTCTCTCTGTCTCTCTCTCTCTCCCTCTCTGTCTCTCTGTCTGTCTCTCACTCTGTCTCTGTCTCTATCTCTTACTCTCTTTCTCTGTCTCTCTCTGTTTCTCTGTCTCTCTCTCTGTCTCTCTCTGTATGTCTCTCTCTTTCTGTCTCTCTGTGACTCTATGTCTTTTTCTCTCTCTCCTTCTCTCTCTGTCTGTCTGTCTCTCTTTCTGACTCTCGCTAGGAACAAATGCTTGCTGCTGCCTCATGAAATGAACGTGTACAATTGGCCTCCAAGGTGTCTAGGGGTCAGTTGTATCTTCTGAAGAATGGGGGGGGGGAACGGGACGGGTTTTGTTTTTCTGCCAGGCTTCTTTGTGGACGAGGAGGAAACACGCAGCTGCCTTTCTCCAAAGGTCCCCTACAAGTCCGCTCCGTTCTCAAATTTCTATGTAGTCGGGAGTCCCAAAGGAAGCATTAATGCCAAGGAATGCATGCCGCCATGTGACTTGTCTTCAAGGAAGTTGGGGAAGGAAAACTGGACGGCTCAAAGGCAGGAAGTCCCCCCCCCCTTGTTTCCTCTCTCATTCTCCCTCTCTCTCATTTTCTCATTCTCTCTCTCTCTTTCTCTCTCTCCTCTCTCATTTTCTCCCCTCTGTCTTTCTTGTTCTCTCTCGTTCTCTTTTTTCTCTCTCATTTCCTCTTCTCTGTCTTTGTCGTTCTCTCTCGTTCTCTCTTTTCTCTCTCATTCCCTCTTTTCTGTCTTTCTCGTTCTGTCTCATTCTCTCTCTCATTCTCTCTTCTCTGTGTGTGTATATGTGTGTGTTTGTCCCTCTCTCTCTGGTTAAAATTTGGAGACCTGAATCTACAGGGAGGAAGAGAGACACTTTGAGGGCTCAAAGGCCTGGCAGGATGTCCCCTCCATTCTCTCTCTCTCTCTCTCTCTCTCTCTCTCTCTCTCTCTCCTTCTCTTTTGTTCTCTCTCTCTCTCCACTCTCTCTCCTTCTCTCTCTTCTTCTCTCTCTCCTTCTCTCCCTCCTCTCTCTTGTTCTCTGTCTCTCTCCTCTCTCCCTCATTCACTCTCTCCTTTCTCTCCTTTTCACTTTCTTTTCTCCTCTCTCTCCTCTCTTGTCCTCTCATTCTCTCTCTCTCTCTCTCGCTCACTCGCTCGCTCTCTCCTTCTCTTTTGTTCTCTCTCTCTCTCCGCTCTCTCTCCTTCTCTCTCTTCTTCTCTCTCTCCTTCTCTCCCTCCTCTCTCTTGTTCTCTGTCTCTCTCCTCTCTCCCTCATTCACTCTCTCCTTTCTCTCCTTTTCACTTTCTTTTCTCCTCTCTCTCCTCTCTTGTCCTCTCATTCTCTCTCTCTCTCTCGCTCACTCGCTCGCTCTCTCCTTCTCTTTTGTTCTCTCTCTCTCTCCGCTCTCTCTCCTTCTCTCTCTTCTTCTCTCTCTCCTTCTCTCCCTCCTCTCTCTTGTTCTCTGTCTCTCTCCTCTCTCCCTCATTCACTCTCTCCTTTCTCTCCTTTTCACTTTCTTCTCTTCTCTCTCTCTCCTCTCTTGTCCTCTCATTCTCTCATTCTCTCTCCTCCCTCTCTCATGGGTTAAGATTTGGAGATTCTAATCTACAGGGAGGGAGACACTTTGAGGGCTCAAAAGGTCTGGCAGGAATCCCCCCTCTCATTCTCTCTCTCTTGCTCCTCTCTCTCTCTCTCGTTCTCTCTCTCGTTCTCTCTCTCACTCTCCTCTCTCCTGTTCTCTCTCATTCACTCTCTCCTCTCTCTCTCACTTTCTCTCTCCTGTTCTCTCTCTCTCTCTCATTCTCTCTTCTCTCTTGTTCTCTCCCCTCTCTCTCTCCTACTCTCCTTCTCTCTCCTGTCTCTCTCTCTCTCTCTCTCATTCTCTCTCTCATTCTCCTCTCTCCTGTTCTCTCTCATTCACTGTCTCTCTCTCCTATCTCTCTCACTTTCTCCTGTCTCTCTCTCTCATTCTCTCTTCTCTCTTGTTCTCTCCCCCTCTCCTTCTCTCTCTTGTTCTCTCTCTCTTGTTCTCTCTCTCGTTCTCCTCTCTCCTGTTCTCTCTCATTTACTCTCTCTCCTCTCTCTCTCTCACTTTCTCTCTCCTCTCTCTCTCTCTCTTTCTCTCATTCTCTCTTCTCTCTTGTTCTCTCCCCTCTCTTCTCCTCTACTTCTCTCTCTTGTTCCCTCCCCCCCCTCTCTCTCTCGTGTTAAGATTTGGAGATTCTAATCTATAGGGAGGTTGGGAGACATTTCAGCCCTGCAGTGAGATCACGACAGCACCCTAAACAGATCACAAGATCCGGAGAGCTCTTATGGCTGCCTGATAGTCTGACCAGGACATGTATAATTCACACAAAGCCAAAAGAAGGGAAAGAAAATTGGTCTCTGGCATATGCAATCTGGGGTGCAGCCGGAAAAAGTAGGTAAGAACAAGCTACAGGTTGTCCTCAACTTATGGCCACAATGGGGACCAGGAATTCAGTGGCTAAACAAAGGTGTGGTTTAAGCAAGTCATATTTGATTTTATGGTCTTTTTTGCCACGGCTGTTAAGCAAATGGCTGCAGTTCTTAAGTGAACCAATCACTTCTAACTTTCAACGATTTCAGAAATTCTGGACCTGCTTCTCAGCCTTCCTTCCTTCCTTCCTTCCTTCCTCTCATTCCTCCCTTCCTTCCTCTCTCCCTCCCTCCCTTCCTTCCTTCTTTCCTCTCATTCACATCTCCTTCCTTTCCCTCCCTCCCTCCTTCCTTCCTCCCTCCCTCCCTCTCCTTGCTTCCTTCTTTCTTCTCATTCCTCTCATCCTTCCTTCCTTCCTCTCATTCTTCTCATTCTTCCTTCCTTCCTTCCTTCCTCTCATTCACATCTCCTTATTTCCCTCCCTCCCTCCTTCCTTCCTTCCTCCCTCCCTCTCCTTGCTTCCTTCTTTCCTCTCATTCCTCTCTTCCTTCCTACCTTCCTTCCTCTCTTCCTTCCTACCTTCCTTCCTCTCATTCACATCTCCTTCCTTTCCTTCCCTCCTTCCTTCCTCCCTCCCTCCCTCTCCTTCCTTCCTTCTTTCCTCTCATTCACATCTCCTTCCTTTCCCTCCCTCCCTCCTTCCTTCCTCCCTCCCTCCCTCTCCTTGCTTCCTTCTTTCTTCTCATTCCTCTCATCCTTCCTTCCTTCCTCTCATTCTTCTCATTCTTCCTTCCTGCCTTCCTTCCTCTCATTCACATCTCCTTATTTCCCTCCCTCCCTCCTTCCTTCCTCCCTCCCTCTCCTTGCTTCCTTCTTTCCTCTCATTCCTCTCTTCCTTCCTACCTTCCTTCCTCTCTTCCTTCCTACCTTCCTTCCTCTCATTCACATCTCCTTCCTTTCCTTCCCTCCTTCCTTCCTCCCTCCCTCTCCTTGCTTCCTTCTTTCCTCTCATTCCTCTCTTCCTTCCTTCCTCTCCTTCCTCTCATTCTTCCTTCCTTCCTTCCTCTCATTCACATCTCCTTCCCTCCCTCCCTCCTTCCTTCCTCCCTCCCTCCCTCACCTTGCTTCCTTCTTTCCTCTCATTCCTCTCTTCCTTCCTATCTCCCTCCTTCCCTCCCTCTCCTTGCTTCCTTCTTTCCTCTCATTCCTCTCATTCTTCCTTCCTTCCTTCCTCCCTCCCTCTCCTTGCTTCCTTCCTTCCTCTCATTCCTCTCATTCTTCCTTCCTTCCTTCCTCCCTCCCTCACCTTGCTTCCTTCCTTCCTCTCCTTCCTCTCATTCTTCCTTCCTTCCTCCCTCCCTCCCTCACCTTGCTTGCTTCTTTCCTCTCATTCCTCTCTTCCTTCCTTCCTTCCTTCCTCTCATTCCTCTCATTCTTCCTTCCTTCCTTCCTCCCTCCCTCTCCCTTCCTCCCTTCTATTTTTCCCATCTTCTTCTTTGTTTCCTTTGCTGGAAGTTTCACACTTCCATTCATCGTAAAATGTGGAATTCATTACTCTAACTTTTTTTTTTTGATGGGGAAGGTAGCGCAAGAGAGGCCTGGGGCTTTGGCAGCTGTGCGTCCTTTTGTTATGTGTTGCCTTCCTCTCTCCCTCCTCCTCCTCCTCCTCCTGAATCTGAAGCCAAATCCACCAGTTGTGATGAACAATGCAGACATCCCTCCCCTGATTTCCTCCTGACACACATGCACACATCCCGCCAACTGTGTGTCTATGTGTTTTTCAAGCTAATTTTTCTGGAATGCTCCAATTGGCAGCTCCCCGCATCGTGCTAGTGGCGAATTGTTTGGAAGGAATTGGCACGGCTTCCCGACTTCACAGCCAGATGTTCCCCATCCAGCAGCTACGATTACAACCCCCCCTTCTCCCGTTCTCATTCCAAGCCCAACGTTTTTTTTGCGGGATTGCAAACTCGGCTACGGAATTCAGAAGTCTCTTTTACAGGCTTGGCCAGGATGGTGGATTTTTTTTTTTCAAAAGCAAAAAACAAAAAACAAAAAACCCCACATTATTTTTATTTTTTTATTTTTGGCAGTTCCACCGCAGATCATACTAATAATAATCTTTCCGCTGGACGAAGAATTTGCAAAAGAGAAGTCCCCCAAATTTGCAAAGTTGACTCTTTTCTGCAGATTCTGATCAAAACACGAACTTGGCCAAAGAGGTTGGAGAAAAAAAAATGCTTTTAAAAAGCCTCTGACGATCCCAGCTGACTTGCCTGATCGTCAGAGGCTTTTAAAAGCATTTTTTTTCCTGCAACCTCTTAAGGTTGTAGAAAAAAATATTTTAAAAATAAAAATAAAAAAGTGGGCCACGCCCACCCAGTCACATTACCCCACCCACCCACCAAGCCACGCCCACAGAACCGGTAGTAACAAATTTTACATTTCACCACTGGGTTTATCCCAGAAGTGGAACAAAACCCCCCCCAGCAGACGAGCTGTTTTCCATACCAATGAGCCAGCCGTGTGCGGCAGCAGCCAAAAAAGCCAATACAATCCTTGGTGGTATAAACAGAAGCACAGAATCAAAATCACAGGAAGTCTTAGTACCGCTTTATAAAGCCTTTAGTAAGGCCACCCTGGAATGCTGCATCCAGTTTTGGTCCCCACATTACAAAAAAGATGTTGAGACTTTGGAAAAAGTGCAGAGAAGAGCAACTAAGAGGATTAAAGGGCCCGGAGACAAAAATGTATGAAGAACAGCTGCAGGAACTGGGTATGGCTAGTCCAGAAAAGAGAAGGACTAGTGGGGACATAATAGTAGTATGCCAGTATTTGAGGGGCTGCCCCAAAGAAGAGGAGGGGGTCAAATTATTCTCCAAAGCACCAGAAGGCAGGACAAGAAACAACGGATGGAAACTAACCAAAGAGAGAAGCAAACTGGAATTAAGGGGAAACTTCCTAACAGTGAGGACAATTAACCAATGGAACAGCTTGCCACCAGAAGTTGTTGGGAGTTTTTAAGAAGAAACTGGAGTGAAATGGTACAAGATCTCCTGCTTGATCGACTAGGGGGTTCGACTAGAAGACCTCCAAGGTCCCTTCCGGCTCTATTCTGATTGATTGCACGGTATTAAAAGGCATCATAAGCAGCCGTTCACAAAAGCCTCCGCTTTGTTTAATCGCAATTCCCTGCTCTTGAAGAGGACTCCTTCTGATTTCTGAGATGCTGTAAACCAGTTTTGGTTTTTTTTTCCCCTTGACTTTGCAACTTTGAGAGGCGTGGACTTCAACTCCCGGGATTCCCCAGGAGTCAGGACCGGTGAAAGAAAGGGTGAGTGGGGGAAAAAATGTGCAACAGAGCCCTCAAATCGTCACCGACAAGCGTTTTTTTTTTTTATCTATATCAAAAGTTTTTTTATTTTTTCTCTTCATAACAAACATTACACCATTGATCAATCACGGCGTCATCTGGGTACAATTTTTTTTTGTGTCATCGTATTTTAACACTTACCACCATTTCCTTAACATGTACATATCTTTACTTTTACATTTCAGTTTATTATATTTCCTGTTCAAAGCATTTTCCTCCCAAATTTATTTAATTTTCTACCACTTTTTGTCCATGTTCTTTTTTGTCCAAAAAGAGCCTTGGTGGCGCAGCAGACTAAAGTGCTGTTAACTAGCACCAGCTGCCTGCAATTACTGCAAGTTCAAATCTCACCAGGCTCAAGGTTGACTCAGCCTTCCATCCTTTCGAGGTAGGTAAAATGAGGACCCAGATTGTGGGGGCAATAAGATGACTTTGTATAAAAAAGAACACCGCTTAGGAAGTGGGGGGCCGAAAGCCCTACTAAGCAGGTATATACAAAAGTATGAAGGCTATTGCTTAACGCATTGTAAGCCGCCCTGAGTCTCCGGAGAAGGGCGGCATATAAATGGAACTAATAAATAAATAATAAATAAATATTCATTTTCCATCCAATGATAAAATTGCCCCCGTATGTTATAATACTCTGATTCTTCCTTCCCTTCAATTGCCAATGTTAATCTATTCATTTCTGCACATTCTAATATTTTCTTAATTACCCCTCCCTCTGTAGGGATTTAAATCATCACCGACAAGAGTGTGATAAAGGCTCCCTTTTTGAGGTTGGCAGGGCAGGGCTGAGGAGGTGAAACCAGCTTCCTGCACTTCATTAGCAGTTTGCTACCACATGAAATGACACCCACAACAGGGGTGAAATGCTCCCGGTTCGGACCGGTAGTGATGGAGGCGGGTGGTTCGGAGAACCGGTAGCAAAAATCCCTGCCCCCCCCATTGCCCAGCTGAGCCGCGCAATCATCAGAGGCTTTTTTTTTAATTTTTAAAAGCATTTTTTCTACAACCTCTTTGGCTGAAAAAATGCTTTTAAAAGTAAAAAAAAAAGCGCCTCTGATGATCGCACAGATCAGGTGGGATCGTCAGAGGCTTTTTTTTAAAAAAGAAAGCCTCTGCCGATCAGGCAAGTCAGCTGGGATCATCAGAGGCTTTTTTTAAAAAAAGAAAGCCTCTGCCGATCAGGCAAGTCAGCTGGGATCGTCAGAGGCTTTAAAAAAAAAGGAAAGCCTCTGCCGATCAGGCAAGTCAGCTGGGATCATCAGAGGCTTTTTTTTTTAAAAAAAGAAAGCCTCTGCCGATTAGGCAAGTCAGCTGGATCATCAGAGGCTTTAAAAAAAAGAAAAAGAAAGCCTCTGCCAGTCAGGCAAGTCAGCTGGGATCATCAGAGGCTTTAAAAAAAAAGGAAAGCCTCTGCCGATCAGGCAAGTCAGCTGGGATCATCAGAGGCTTTTTTTTTAAAAAAAAGAAAGCCTCTGCCGATTAGGCAAGTCAGCTGGATCATCAGAGGCTTTAAAAAAAAGAAAAAGAAAGCCTCTGCCAGTCAGGCAAGTCAGCTGGGATCATCAGAGGCTTTAAAAAAAAAGGAAAGCCTCTGCCGATCAGGCAAGTCAGCTGGGATCATCAGAGGCTTTTTTTTTAAAAAAAAAGAAAGCCTCTGCCGATTAGGCAAGTCAGCTGGATCATCAGAGGCTTTAAAAAAAAAAAAAGAAAGCCTCTGCCAGTCAGGCAAGTCAGCTGGGATCATCAGAGGCTTAAAAAAAAGGAAAGCCTCTGCCGATCAGGCAAGTCAGCTGGGATCGTCAGAGGCTTTTTTTAAAAAAAGAAAGCCTCTGCCGATTAGGCAAGTCAGCTGGGATCATCAGAGGCTTTTTTTTAAAAAAAAGAAAGCCTCTGCCGATTAGGCAAGTAAGCTGGGATCATCAGAGGCTTTTTTTTTTTAAAAAAAGAAAGCCTCTGCCGATTAGGCAAGTCAGCTGGATCATCAGAGGCTTTAAAAAAAAAAAAAGAAAGCCTCTGCCAGTCAGGCAAGTCAGCTGGGATCATCAGAGGCTTAAAAAAAAAAGAAAGCCTCTGCCGATTAGGCAAGTCAGCTAGATCATCAGAGGCTTTAAAAAAAAAGAAAAGAAAGCCTCTGCTGATTAGGCAAGTCAGCTGGATCATTAGAGGCTTAAAAAAAAAAAGAAAGCCTCTGCCGATTAGGCAAGTCAGCTGGGATCATCAGAGGCTTTTTTTAAAAAAAAAGAAAGCCTCTGCCCATCCGGCAAGTCAGCTAGGATCGTCAGAGGCTTTAAAAGCATTTTTTAAACAACCTTTTCAGCCGAAGAGGTTGTAGAAAAAATGGTTTTAAAAGTAAAAAAGAAAAGCCTCTGATGATCGCATCATCATTTTTTTCTCCTTTACGGGAAATATTCCATCCTGCCTCTTTTTCATATTAAGAATGAAGGATATTTTTATCTGGGGAGTGGAGGAGGCCTTCCTCAACTTGGCACGGTTTGTTAAGTGAATCGCTTGCGGTTGTGAAGTTAGTAGCACGGTCGTTAAGCGGATCTGTCTTTCCCCACTGACGCTGCTCGTCAGAAGGTCTCAAAGAGAGACCAGGTGGACCGCAGGACGCTGCAACCGTCAAAATACATGCCAGTTGCCAAGCCTCCGGATTTGGATGCTGCAACAGTCGTCAGGGTGCAAAACGCTCGCGAGTCCCTTGTTTCAGCGCCATTGTAAGTCCGAACGGTCCTTAAGTGAAAAATTGTACTTTGAGAACTACTTATTCAGAGAACTGGGCTGTGGATGGTCCCCTCACTGGAACCCGAGCCGGGGTTGGCCAACTGCAATGTGCAATATTCAGCAGACGTTTTATACACTCGGTGACTAATTCTTCCTCTTCGGTGCAATATGCCCCTTGACTCGCTCGCTTGAGTCACCTAGAGTTCCGCCCGCTTGTAAAGCTCCCTGCCGGGTGTTTTGTCACTGACTGTGACGCCAGGCAGCCGCGGTTCCTGCTTCAGGGAAAGCAGGCAGAGGACGGAAATATTTGCAAGCTTGCAAAAGCGGGCTATAAAATTGTCCACCCCGGAGCTCTTATCACGCAGACAATGGGCGACAGAGACGGAGAGGGCGGGGGGGGGGCAAGCAAAACAGCCATGTCTCCTTTGCCCCCATCCACACCCTATCGTAAGGCTAGGATGTTTTGAAATGGCCCCGCCCTGTCTTTTGCACCTTAGGGACTAGGAACTTGGAACCACATGACTGAAATTTGCCACTTGAGACAGAGGCGTCGGCTTGTAGCTTATTATTAATACATATATTTACCTTATTTTAAATGGTATAATTGGCTTAAGGCTAACAGGAAAGAGCAATCACTATCAGAAGAGAAAAACAGAAGTACAAAACAGAGATGTATCAAATGTGCGGAGTGGAATAAAAATGGATATAACACGAAGGTGAAAATGTATAATAGTAAAGAAATAGCTAAAATGTATAGTTCTCTATAGGGGAAACGTGGGGGGGGGGGAAGGAAAAGGAGGGGAAGAAGACGGAGTAAAAGATTAAGATAAAGGGGAAGAAGAATAAAATAATAACTGGAAGACCACTATGAAACAATGCTTAAATATGATGATGTGTAAATGTCTAATATGTGTTCTAATAAAATTACAAATTTTTATTTTATATTTATATTTATATATATATATATATATATATATATATATATATATATATATATATATATATATATATATTCTCAGGTTTTCGTGGGTGTTTGTATGTAGGTCTTTGGTTATTCGCGTCTTCTCCCGCGTAAAATTGGAAGTGTCTTGGCGACGTTTCGACAAAGTCTCATTCGTCATCTTCAGGCTGGTGGTTTTTTTTTGTTGTTTTTTTTTAAATTTGATTTATATGCCGCCCTTCTCCGGAGACTCAGGGCGGCTTACAATGCGTTAAGCAATAGTTCTCGGCTTCGTGCTTCCAGGAGCAATATATATATATATATATATATATATATATGTAGGTCTTTGGTTATTCGGGTCTTCTCCCACGTAAAATTGGAAGTGTCTTGGCGACGTTTCGACGAAGTCTCATTCGTCATCTTCAGGCTGGTGTTCTCGGCTTCGTGCTTCCAGGAGCAAAGAAGCCGAGAACACCAGCCTGAAGATGACGAATGAGACTTCGTCGAAATGTCGCCAAGACACTTCCAATTTTATGTGGGAGAAGACCCGAATAACCAAAGACCTACACACACACACACACACACACACATATACATATACATATACATATATATATATATATATATATATATATATATATATATATACATATATATATATATATACATACACATATACATACATACATATATATATATATATATATATATATATATATATGTGTGTGTGTGTGTATATGTATATATATATATATATATATATGGAAACATTGTACCTTTACAGGGAGGATACTTGAGAAGAGGGTGTGGCTCACTGATGACACCTTACAAGGCAGAAATAGCTATCTGAGTCTCCCAATGAGCAGCACAGAGTTGCTGTCTGTCAGCAAGATACAAAAAGCCCAGAAACTTGTGAATGAGATTTCACAGAACCAGAGCTGCAGAACAACTTAGCTTACGTAGGTAAAACCTGGCTAGAAAGAATATGCATATATATTGCTCCTGGAAGCACGAAGCCGAGAACACCAGCCTGAAGATGACGAATGAGACTTCGTCGAAACGTCGCCAAGACACTTCCAATTTTATGTGGGAGAAGACCTGAATAACCAAAGACCTACATATATATATATATATATATATATATATATATATATATATATATATATATATATATATGTCTTTTTCTGTTTTTCGTAGGCTTTTATGTGCATATTCTTTCTAGCCAGGTTTTACCTACGTAAGCTAGGTTGTTCTGTCAGAGCTGCAGAACAACCTAGCTTACGTAGGTAAAACCTAGAAAGAATATGCATATATATATATATATATACACACACACATACATACGTCTTGCCTTCTGGTGCTTTGGAGAATAAGTTGACACCCCCCCCTCTTTGTGGCAGCCCCTCAAATACTGGAATATTGCTATCATGTCCCCCTTAGTCCTTCTTTTCTCTAGACTGGCCAAACCCTTGGTAGAGCCTTGGTAGTACAGTGGTTTAATGCACCCTGTTATTAACACAGCTGCCTGCAATTACTGCAGGTTCGAATCTCCCCAGGCTCAAGGTTGACTCAGCCTTCCATCCTTTCTAAGGTAGGTGAAATGAGGACCCAGTTTGTGGGGGCAATAAGTTGACTTTGTATAAATATACAAAAGTATGAAGGCTATTGCTTAACGCATTGTAAGCCGCCCTGAGTCTCCGGAGAAGGGCGGCATATAAATCAAATTTAAAAAAAAAAAAAAAAACCCAAATCCTGCAGCCATTCTTCGTACGTTTTAGTCTTCAGGACTTCAATCGTCTCAGTTGCTCTTCTCTGAATTTTTTCCAAAATCTCCAAAACCTGGGATAAGGAATTTAGCTACTTTAATTTAGAAACTCCAGATTACGACCTTCGTGAACACACACACACACACACAAACACACACACACACACACACACATATATATATTCTCTTCTCCCCCACCCCAAAATGGCCTGGTTGTCTCTGTTATAAATGACCCCCAAGGCCTCCAGAAATTACTCAGCTGCACGCCATCGATGAAAAGGAGAAGGAAAACCACGAGGAGGGTGCGAGGAGGCGCAACAGGAAGGAAGGAAAATAATAATAATAATAATTTTTTTAAAAAAAAAACACACAAAACCAGCTAGAAGCTTTCAGAAATAAAGCAGAAGCGGAAGAGATGGACCATTAAGGGAGGAAATTGAACGGAAGCTCAGATGGATGAATGGTCATCTGGAGAAGGAGAAGGAGGTCGCGAGGGGGGGATGGTCTCTTGGCATTTGGGACAACATCTGAGCAGGGTTTCATTTCCCTGGATTCATGCCTGTGGAAGTGAGGCTAAACGGCAGGAAAAAGATGTTTTAATCCGGAATACTTCTCTTTGAAATGGCAGTGTGACAACCATTCTTGGCTTTGCTTGTTTGCTTGCTTCCTTCCTTCCTCTCATTCTCATCTCCTTCCTTCCCTCCTTCCTCCCCTCCCTCCCTCTCTCCCCTCTCCTTCCTTCCTTCCTTCCCTCTTTCCTTCCTTCCTCCCATTCTCATCTCCTTCCTTTCTCCCACTCTCTTTCCTTCCTTCCTTTCCTCCCTCCCTCCCTCCCTCTCTTTTGCCTTCCTTCTCTCCTTCCTTTCATCCCTCCATCCCTCTTCTTCCTTCCTTCCTTCCTCTCATTCTCATCTCCTTCTTTCCTCCCACTCTCACTTTCCTCCCTTCCTTTCCTCCCTCCCTCCCTCTCCTTCCTTCCTTCTTCCCTCCCTCCCACCTCTCTTTTGCCTTCCTTCTCTCCTTCCTTTCATCCCTCCATCGCTCTTCTTCCTTCCTGCCTACCTTCCTTCCTTCATCTCATTCTCATCTCCTTCCTTCCTTCCTTCCTCCCTTCCCACCCTCCCTTCTCCTTCCTACCTACCCTCCTTCCTTCTTTCCTACCTTCCTCTCATTCTCATCTCCTTCCTTCCTCCCACTCTCCCTTTCTCCTTCCTTTCCTCCTTCCTTTCCACCTTCCCTCTCTTTTGCCTTCCTTCTCTCCTTCCTTTCATCCCTCCATCCTTCTTCTTCCTTCCTTCCTCTCATTCTCATCTCCTTCCTTCCTCCCATTCTCCCTTTCTCCTTCTTTTCCTCCTTCCTTTCCTCCCTCCCTCCCTCTCTTTTGCCTTCTTTCCTTCCTTTCATCCCTCCATTCTTCTTCCTTCCTTCCTTACTCTCATTCTCATCTCCTTCCTTCCTTCCTCCCACTCTCCCTTTCTCCTTCCCTTTCCTCCCTCCCTCCCTCTCCTTCCTTCCTTCCTTCCTTCCTTCCTCCCAACCTCTCTTTTGCCTTCTTTCCTTCCTTTCATCCCTCCATTCTTCTTCCTTCCTTCCTTCCTCTCATTCTCATCTCTTTCCTTCCTCCCACTCTCCCTTTCTCCTTCCCTTTCCTCCCTCCCTCCCTCCCTTCCTTCCTTCCTCCCACCCTCTCTTTTGCCTTCTTTCCTTCCTTTCATCCCTCCATTCTTCTTCCTTCCTTCCTTACTCTCATTCTCATCTCCTTCCTTCTTTCCTCCCACTCTCCCTTTCTCCTTCCCTTTCCTCCCTCCCTCCCTCTCCTTCCTTCCTTCCTTCCTTCCTTCCTCCCACCCTCTCTTTTGCCTTCTTTCCTTCCTTTCATCCCTCCATTCTTCCTTCCTTCCTCTCATTCTCATCTCCTTCTTTCCTCCCACTCTCACTTTCCTCCCTTCCTTTCCTCCCTCCCTCCCTCTCCTTCCTTCCTTCTTCCCTCCCTCCCACCTCTCTTTTGCCTTCCTTCTCTCCTTCCTTTCATCCCTCCATCGCTCTTCTTCCTTCCTGCCTACCTTCCTTCCTTCATCTCATTCTCATCTCCTTCCTTCCTTCCTTCCTCCCTTCCCACCCTCCCTTCTCCTTCCTACCTACCCTCCTTCCTTCTTTCCTACCTTCCTCTCATTCTCATCTCCTTCCTTCCTCCCACTCTCCCTTTCTCCTTCCTTTCCTCCTTCCTTTCCACCTTCCCTCTCTTTTGCCTTCCTTCTCTCCTTCCTTTCATCCCTCCATCCTTCTTCTTCCTTCCTTCCTCTCATTCTCATCTCCTTCCTTCCTCCCATTCTCCCTTTCTCCTTCTTTTCCTCCTTCCTTTCCTCCCTCCCTCCCTCTCTTTTGCCTTCTTTCCTTCCTTTCATCCCTCCATTCTTCTTCCTTCCTTCCTTACTCTCATTCTCATCTCCTTCCTTCCTTCCTCCCACTCTCCCTTTCTCCTTCCCTTTCCTCCCTCCCTCCCTCTCCTTCCTTCCTTCCTTCCTTCCTTCCTCCCAACCTCTCTTTTGCCTTCTTTCCTTCCTTTCATCCCTCCATTCTTCTTCCTTCCTTCCTTCCTCTCATTCTCATCTCTTTCCTTCCTCCCACTCTCCCTTTCTCCTTCCCTTTCCTCCCTCCCTCCCTCCCTTCCTTCCTTCCTCCCACCCTCTCTTTTGCCTTCTTTCCTTCCTTTCATCCCTCCATTCTTCTTCCTTCCTTCCTTACTCTCATTCTCATCTCCTTCCTTCTTTCCTCCCACTCTCCCTTTCTCCTTCCCTTTCCTCCCTCCCTCCCTCTCCTTCCTTCCTTCCTTCCTTCCTTCCTCCCACCCTCTCTTTTGCCTTCTTTCCTTCCTTTCATCCCTCCATTCTTCCTTCCTTACTCTCATTCTCATCTCCTTCCTTCCTTCCTCCCACTCTCCCTTTCTCCTTCCCTTTCCTCCCTCCCTCTTCTTCCTTCCTTCCTTCCTTCCTCCCAACCTCTCTTTTGCCTTCTTTCCTTCCTTTCATCCCTCCATTCTTCTTCCTTTCTTCCTTACTCTCATTCTCATCTCCTTCCTTCCTCCCACTCTCCCTTTCTCCTTCCCTTTCCTCCCTCCCTCCCTCCCTCCCTCCCTCCCTCCCTTCCTTCCTCCCACCCTCTCTTTTGCCTTCCTTCCTTCCTTTCTTCCCTCCCTCCCTCTTCTTCCTCCCTCCCTCCCTCTTTTTGCTTCTAGGCCTCTACGTCGTCTCCCACCCACCTATCCTCGCCTAACTGGTGGACGTGGCTTTTAGCTGGTCAGCCTCTGGAGCACCACGGCTGCCATTTTTAATGACTTCTGCGTCTCTCCCCTACCCATCCCTTAAGGCGTAAGGTATGGGGCACGGAGCAAAACAGGATGATGCCCCTAATTATTTCCGATGGTACATGAAGTTGTCATGTTGATTTTCTAAACGTAGGAAGAAAACCTCTTTATTTTGCCAGCCGAGGAGGGCAGAGCGTAGAGTTTCCCAGGCCCGGCCCGGCGTCAATTCCCTCTGGTCATACGACTTCTCTTTTTCTACCTGCAATCGCTTCGATGAAGCCCGCCGCGGCTGTCGATAGCTAATTTATTCGTTTTGCTTCTGACTTGCTCAAAAAAAAAAAAAAGAACAGATGTCAAGACAACTTGCCTGGAATGACAGCGGAGCCCCCACAGTCCTTTTGCAAAAGTCCAAGCCTTTAAAAACAGGTCAACCAGTACCCAACCTCCCATCATTCCTGCTGCCTAGTTATAATAACCGGAAGATTTTGCAAGATCTGCAGACTTTAGGAGCTGTTGTTCCCTTCCATCTGAAGTTCCTTGCTAAGCTCAACATTTGTGCAAAGGATGGGAAGTTCGTCTCTTTCTAGAAGGAAAGCTTGCCTGTCAAATCCCGGGTAGAGATAGATCAAAAACGAGATGTTGTGACAGGATTTAGAGTTGCAAGAGAAGAATGACCTTGGAATAATCCCGGATCTGCGGACCTTCCGCCACGCTCTTAAGACCTTTTTAATCCACCAGGCGGGCCTGGCTTAATTTTTTCCCTCTTTTTAATTACGCAAATTTTAAATTGGTTTTTAAATGATTGGGGTTTTAATATGTCTTGGGCCAAATTTGTTTAATTCGATTTTATTTTGTTTTTAAATTTTGTATTTATGTGTTTTTACTGTTTGGCTGTTCACCGCCCTGAGTCCTTCGGGAGTAGGGCGGTATATAAATTAAATAAATAAATAAATAAATAAATAATAATAATAATAATGACCAGGGCATTGGGCACCCCTTCCTTACACTCCAAAATAGCACGTTTCCTTTTTTTTTTCCCCCTCCCTCCTCCTGTGCTCCAGCTACGTTTCCAATCAATTTCTGGCACATTTTCAGGGCTTTTGGGGCCCATTTTCGAGGCTTTTTTCGGCCTGTTTTTTCTGAAAAAAGCCTCAAAAACTGGTCGAAAAAAGCCTAAAAAAATGGGCCGAAAAAGCTCTGAAAACAGACCGAAAAAAGCCTCAAAAATGCGCTGAAAACGCCTAGAAAATAGACTGAAAAAAGCCTAAAAAATGGTTCAAGGAAATCCTAGTAAACAGGCTGAAAAAAAAACCAAAACTGGGCCAAAAAAGCCTCAAAAATGGGCCAAAAAAGTGCCAGAAACAGGCTGGAAAAAGCCTCAAAAACTGGCCAAAAAAAGCCTTGGAAACTGGCCAAAAAAGCCCAAAAAATGGGCTGGAAAAAGCCTCAAAAACGGGCTGAAAAAAGCCCCAAATCGAGCTTTAAAAAATCTTCACAAATGGGCTGAAAAAAGCCTCAGAAGCAGGCTGAAAACAGCCCCCCAAATGGGATGGAAAAAAAGCCTTGAAAATGGGCCAAAAAAGCCTCCAAAGTGGCCTGAAAAAAGGCCTAATAAAGGCTGAAAAAAAGCCCGAAAATGGGGCATGCAGAGGCCAAAAAATGGCTAGCGTGTGGCCAGAGCTTTGGCAATATTCAGTCTATAAGACTCACAGATATTTTCACCCCCTTTTGGGAGACAAAAAAGTGCGTTTCATAGTCTGAGAAATACGGTACATATATATTTTTTTTTATTGAAAAGTTTTATAAGAAATACAAACAATTTTCTCCCCCCCACCCTTTCCCCCTCCCCACATAATAGAAAGTGTACATTTTCTTATACATAATAAATGCATGTTTACCTTAAAGAAAGCATTAAAATAGAACATTTTAATTACATTCGGAGTTGCTCTTCTTCTCTTTCTTCCCTCATTCCACAGCAAACCTTCTTCTTCTCCTTTCTTTCCCTTCCCTCCCTCCTCTTCTCTCCTACTTTCTCCTTCCTCCTCTCCTACTGTTATGTATTGATACTTTTAAGCGGGAGATTCAAACCTGCATACGTTTCTGATTGGCTGACAGTCCCTCCTGGATTGTATATAAGGAGGACTGCAGCCCCTGAGTTTTTGCTGAAGTCTCACTGTATATTAAAGAGCTGTTGTCACTTGCTTGCTTGTGCCTCTCATCATTCCCGAACCACTTCATTGGCGACGAGGATGGGATTGAGGCTACAAGAAGCCAACCAGTGAGACCACGAGCTTTAGCTAGGCGACGAGGCGAACCACAGGAGACATACCGGACATGTCTGCCTACGTTCCGCCCAAGCCTTTTGATCCGACCCGCGAAAAATGGGTCTCGTACCTAACGAGGTTTGAATGCTCGTTAGAAGCCAGCGACATGCAGGGCCTCTCGGCTAATCGAAAGAGAGCCCTATTCCTAAGCCACTGCGGACCGGACGTGTTTGAGATGGCCGAGTCACTGTGTGAGCCAACGCCGGTTCAAACAGTCTCATGGGACACCCTGATGGCAACTCTCCGGGCTCACTATGCTCCCGTCCCCTCCAAGTTCGTGCAGCGATACCAACTGAGGCAGCGCGTCCAACGAGAGGGAGAGCCGGTCAGCGCGTACATGGCCAGCCTGAGAAAAGCCGCAACTCATTGCGACTACAGAGACTTGGATGATGCGTTGCTTGAGCAGCTGATCTGTGGTGTTCGGGACATTAGGCTGCAACGGCGTCTGCTCGCCAAGCCTGATCTGACGCTTGCCGGAGCCCTTGACGAAGCCAGGGCTCACGAAGCCTCCACAAAGGCCGCTGAAACGCTACAGCGTCCGCTGACCAGCAAGGACAGCCCCAAGTCTGCCCCGGTGCACAGAGAAGACGCCGGATCCAGCTCGGAGTCCGAGTCGGATGAGGGCGTCTTCCAAACAGAGCACCGGAGAAAAGACACTGGCAGCCCCCGGCGAAGCTGTCCCAGCTGTGGCGGGCACCATGATAGACTGTCCTGCAAATACAGAGAGGCTATTTGCAGGCGTTGCGAGAAGAAAGGGCACTTGGCGCGAGTCTGCAGAGCCATTCTGCCCAGAAGACTCAAACCACGTGAGCGCCGCAGCCAACCGGAATCAGCGCGCCAGAAGCAGCCAACGAGAGAAGGCGGCGCGAAAAAACGGCGCGAATTTGAACCGCGAGATGGCCGCAGCATACACATCGACCAGGCCAGCACAACGGTCGAGGACAAAGTCAGCACGGTGGTCGAGATCAACGGAAGACCGTGCTCGATGGAGATCGACACCGGATCAGCTCTCTCCATCATGTCGTGGACAACTCTAAAGACCCTCCTGCCGTCGTTCCGGAAGGATCAACTCTCCAGACAGAGACTGCGCATCCTTGACTACCAGGGGAACCGAGTCCCCCTCGAAGGCGTGGGCACGTTCCGGGTCACCTACGGGGACTACGAAAGAGACCTGCCGCTGACCATCGTCACGAAACAGCTGCCGAGCCTCCTGGGCATGGGGTGGTTCCGAGCCCTTGGCATGGGCTTCACCGGCGTCCACCTGATGTCCAAGTCAACCCTGAAAGACAGCCTCCTGACCGAGTTCCAGGACGTTTTCGGGGACACGTTGGGCAAGTATGTGGGGACCCCTATTTCACTAAACTTAGACCCCAACGTAGCCCAAGTAAGATTGAAGGCCAGACGAGTGCCGTTTGCATTGAAACCAAAGATCGATGCAGAACTGGACAAACTGATTAAGCAAGGGGTGTTGGTTCCCATTGACCATGCCAAGTGGGAGACCCCCATAGTCACCCCAGTTAAGTCCGACGGCTCAGTCAGAATTTGCGCCGACTACAAGTGCACGATCAACAAGGCCTTGCAGCCGAGCGCCTATCCGGTGCCGATCGTGCACCATCTTCTACACTCCCTGGGCCCCGGAAAAATTTTTGCTAAATTAGACCTGGCCCAAGCCTACCAACAGTTACCGGTCGACGACGCCACGGCAGAGGCGCAAACGATCGTGACTCATAGGGGTGCATTTAAATGCACCAGGCTCCAATTTGGGGTGAGCGTCGCACCCGGCTTATTCCAAAGCACCATGGAGCGCCTGTTGCAAGGACTTCCGGGAGTAGTCCCATATTTCGATGACGTCTTAGTCAGCGCCCAAGACGAACACCAGCTAGGGGACAGGGTACGGAACGTCCTGTCCAGATTCAGAGAAGCGGGACTAAGACTTAAAAAGAACAAGTGCAGGATAGCGGTCCCCTCGGTAGAATTTCTGGGGTACAGGGTGGACGGCACAGGCATCCACCCTACCGAAAGCAAGGTGAGAGCCATCAAAAGCGCACCAGCCCCCAAATCAAAAGCTGAGCTCCAAGCCTTCCTTGGACTGCTCAATTTCTACTCAATGTTCTTAAGAGATAAGGCCACGGTCGCTGATCCCCTTCACAAACTCCTAGGAAAGAATGTACCATGGGTCTGGGGGAAACCGCAAGCGGCCGCTTTTGAGGCAGTAAAAAAACTCCTATCTGAGGACAGTTTCCTGATCCAGTACAATGCAGAGCTGCCGCTCGTCTTAGTTTGCGACGCCTCCCCCGTAGGAGTTGGTGCAGTCCTAGGCCATAGACTGCCGAACGGCCTAGAGGCGCCCATTGCTTTCTACTCCCGAACTCTGTCCAGCACAGAACGAAACTATAGCCAATTGGACAGAGAAGCTCTGGCTGCGATTGCGGGGGTTAAGAAGTTCCACGAATACCTCTATGGCCGAAAATTTGAACTTGTGACTGACCATAGGCCGTTGCTAGGACTGCTAGCAGGCGACAGGCCAACCCCCGCTGCCCTCTCCCCCCGATTAACTAGATGGGCGATTTTCTTATCGGCATACTCGTACCAGCTCGTCCATCGGCCTGGGCGAACCCTGGGTCATGCGGATGCCCTTAGCCGTTGCCCCCTTCCCGACCTGCTGGACAACCCAACACCGGAAACCTCCGTCCTGTTGTTGGACGCGTTAACTTTGGGGCCCATCTCCTCCGGCGAGGTGGCGAAAGCATCAAATAGAGACCCTGTTATCCGGACTGTTATGGGTTGGGTTTTGAAAGGGTGGCCGGACAAGGTGGTCGGGGAGGAGTACCAAGGTTTTGCCAACAAACGAAATGAACTGTTTATGCAAGGGGGGTGCTTACTGTGGGGTGACAGAGTGGTAATTCCAACAAAACTACGAGGTAGAGTTCTGGAGTTATTGCACGAGGGGCACCCTGGCATCGTCAGGATGAAGTGTTTAGCCCGCAGCTATGTCTGGTGGCCCAACATGGACCAGGTCATTTCCGAGTGGGTGGGGAAGTGCAGACCCTGCCAGGAGTCTCGCCCCGATCCCCCAGTAGCGCCCATCCGAGAGTGGGAGAAACCAAAAGGCCCATGGGGGAGGATCCACATTGATTTTGCCGGCCCGTTCCATGGCCAAACGTTCTTAATAGTAGTGGATGCCTTTTCAAAATGGCTCGAAATTGTATTAATGCCATCCACAACGGCCGAAGCGGTTATCAAGGCCCTAAGAAAGTTGTTTGCCACCCACGGCCTGCCGGATACCTTGGTGTCGGACAATGGGCCCCAATTTACAGCAACCCTGTTTGAAGGTTACTTGGCCGGCCTGGGAATCCGCCATGCCCTATCAGCCCCATTTCACCCGGCTTCCAACGGATTGGCTGAACGATTTGTCAGGACAGCCAAGGAAGCACTATCCAGATTAGACAATGGGGACTGGCAGGCCAGGATAGATCAATTCCTTGCGGTTCAGCATGCATCACCATGCACGGCAACAGGGAGAAGCCCAGCAGAGCTCCTCATGGGGAGAAAGCTCCGGTGTGTGTTGGACAGGCTTCACCCTAACTATTCGCACGAAAACTTCAAGGGAGAGACCTGTGGCTTAAGGCAGTTTCAGGTCGGGTCCCCGGTGTTCGCTCGCAATTATGCCAGCGGTCCTCTGTGGGTCGCAGGAACCATAGTGGGGATAACAGGCCCAAAATCATACACGGTGGACGTGGGGGTAGATAGACTCTGGAAGCGCCACATAGACCAACTGAGGAAACGGGTGGTTGGCGAGGCAAACATCAACGCAGACATGTCCGAGCCTAACTATGACCACTTCTCCAAAACAGCTAACTCAAGCCCGGGGCCGCGAGAATACTTAGCTGACAAGCCCTGGTTCCAGCGCCGCCCCAGCGAGTCGCCACTCCCAGCCGGGGATAACCACGCCCCGGACAAAATCCAGGAGGTTCCATTGGCGGAGCCGGGAGAGACAAAGAGTCCCTCCGACCAGCTCGACGCCCCACCAAACACTGAACTGCGCAGGTCAACTAGGGCGAGAACTCAGCCTAAGCACCTGCGAGATTTTGTTTGTAAATATGTTAATTTTTGAATGTCAGTGCCTTCTGGGAAGGGAGGGGTGTTATGTATTGATACTTTTAAGCGGGAGATTCAAACCTGCATACGTTTCTGATTGGCTGACAGTCCCTCCTGGATTGTATATAAGGAGGACTGCAGCCCCTGAGTTTTTGCTGAAGTCTCACTGTATATTAAAGAGCTGTTGTCACTTGCTTGCTTGTGCCTCTCATCATTCCCGAACCACTTCACCTACCTCATCCTACTTCCTTTCCCTTTCCCCCACTTCTCTCTTCTTTCCCCCCTTCTCACCTTCACTCCTACTCCTGTCCCCTTCCCTTCCTCCTCTCCTTCTTCCATTCCTCTCCCTCCCTCTCCTCTTCAATACAGTACATACTGAAGTTCCTCTTTCATTCCCAAAATAAGAGAAGAGAAATGACTTCTCTGCAGCTCTTAGGAGATCTGGCGTGTGCTTTGATATCTGTTGGGACTATTTGGAAGTTGTATCCCCCAAATTTACACCCAAAAGATTACACAAACACAAACATGACCAAGGGAGCCAAGAAAATGAGATGAGCATTCCGCACAGAGAAACATTTTATTTCCCGGAGAAACCCAGACAAAAAGAACGGCATTTTTTTGGAAGCAAACAACTCCAAATAGGTTAATAGAAGGTTGAGTTCTGTTTGTGCTGTTCTCTCCTTTAAATAGACGTTTAACTTTAGACTCTTTTGCAACAGAGGTATGAAAAGGAAGCTGACTTTACAGCACGAAAATAAAACTTATTTGAAGGGAAAAAAAAAAAAAAGCTGAGCCTTTTCCCCCAGAAAAATCTTGGCCCTCGTGTCCTCAGATGCCCTTCACTGGAATTGTTCAACTTGTCAGACGCCTGAAATGGTGATTGTTTTCGACGTCTCGATTGTCAAAACAGCCCTGGTGGTCTCCCGTTTAAAGGCTACAAGTTGGTTGAACTTTCGGGGACCATCCAAGGTCAGTTTGAGGTTGCCAGCTCAGCTCGGTTCCTTCTTTAGCTCTTGGGGGTTTTGTTCTGTCCCCAACCACACGCACACATACCAACAGACGTTCAAGAGTTAAAGACCAAACCAGCCGGCAAAATCCTTTTCCTTATGATAACGGAACTTGGCAACAACCTAGTGGCTGCCTGCCAAGAGTTTATTATTTACGAAGAAGAGAGATAACTTCTACCCGCTTCTGGTACATCAAAGGAAAGAGCTCAATAATTACGGAGTCAATCAAGTCCAAAGATAATCCAGCAAAGTCTATAGCAAAAAGTCCGGCAATGCAGAATGGCGTGGAAGCTTTCAGCTTTGTTCGTCACAAGGTTTGACTGGCCACCACGCTCCCTTTTATATCCTGTGGGGTGTGGTCCAGTGACTCAGCCTAATCTCGGGCATGCCCTTTCTTCTGTTGTGCGCGCTTATCTCTGCGACGCTGGCATGGGTCCAGCCAAGACTCATTACCCTCATCACTGTCCATCTGTGGCTGCGTGGACGTGCTTGGCCCCGGCCCTATCTCTTGCCCTTCAGTGGACACCAAAGGCATTGCCAGAGAGGAGGGTCCTGGAGAGGGAGGCCTTGCCAACTCCTCTCCTTCACTCGGAGTCCTCTCCTGACAATGACACAGGCTCAGGTAACGGAGCCACAACAGATTTTAAGTTGACTTCCCAGGGTCTCTGCTTAGCTGCTCCACTCATCCGACAATCTTAGACTTTTCTTCAAAGAATATTGTAACTGGAAATCTGAGCATGCTCCAAACCTATGAGTCTTTTGCTTTTACAATGAATTTATGATTGATTGAATAAGTTGACCCCCTCTTCTTTGTGGCAGCCCCTCAAATACTGGAAGACTGCTATCATGTCCCCCCTAGTCCTTTTTTTCTCTAGACTGGCCAAACCCAAATCCTGCAACCGTTCTTCATACATTTTAGTCTCCAGGCCTTTGATCCTCTTAGCTGCTCTTCTCTGCACTTTTTCCAAAATCTTCTGTGGCCACCGATCCCCAAGGCTTAACTAAGATTTAAATCATGACATTTCTGCAAGCCTTCGAAGACTCCTTGTGATGACATCACAGCCTCCACCCCAGGAGTCTACAGACCACAGCTGAGAACCACTGAGTTAGAAGGTTTCCAATCATTGTTATTTTGGTCAGGTGCGTGGTGGGTCTTGGTAGCATCCATAATACTATAAATCATCACGGCTAGTCTAGTGAAGAGAAAAGACCAGGGGAGACAGGATAGCTAACCTTTGTAGGCTATTGTAAGCCACCCTGAGTCTCCGGAGAAGGGCGGCATATAAATAAAATAAAATAAAATAAAATAAAATAAAATAAAATAAAATAAAATAAAATAAAATAAAATAAAATAAAATAAAATAAAATAAAATAAAATAAAATAAAATAAAATAAAATAAAATAAAATAAAATAAAATAATAAAATAAAATAAAATAAAATAAAATAAAATAAAATAAAATAAAATAAAATAAAATAAAATAAAATAAAATAATAAAATAATAAAATAAAATAATAAAATAAAATAAAATAAAATAAAATAAAATAAAATAATAATAAAATAATAATAAAATAATAAAATAAATAAAATAATAAAATAAAATAAAATAATAAAATAAAATAAAATAAAATAATAAAATAAAATAATAAAATAAAATAAAATAAAATAATAAAAAATAAAATAAAATAAAATAAAATAAAATAATAATAAAATAAAATAAAATAAAATAAAATAATAAAATAAAATAAATAAAATAATAAAATAAAATAAAATAAAATAATAAAATAAAAATAAAATAAAATAAAAAATAAAAAATAAAATAAATAAAATAAATAAAATAAATAAAATAAAATAAAATAAAATAAAGCATGGAGATAAAATATGAATTAGGATTTGAAGTAATGACAAAATATATGAAATGGTTTTTCTTTTTCTTTTCTTGTTTTTCTTGTCTTTCTGTTCAACAATGGCTAAGTGTGTATAATATATAAAACTCTTAAACAAGAGAAATTAAATAACTGGAAATTTGGGATAAGGGATTGAGCACAAAAGACTTTTAAACAATCGACATACTGTTGTGTTTTGTTTTGTTTTTAAATTTGATTTATATGCTGCCCTTCTCTGTAATTGTATTTGAATGGTGGTGATTTTATGTTGTTGTTTTTTGTTATAAATAAAAATAAATAAATAAATAAAATAAAACAAATTTAAAAAAAAAGGAAAAAATTTTTTTATAAAGAATTTGCTGTGATCCAGATTTTTTTTTTTTTAATTTGATTTATATGCCACCCTTCTCCGGAGACTCAGGGCGGTTTACAATGCATTAAGCAATAGCCTTCATACTTTTGTATATTTATACAAAGTCAGCTTATTGCCTCCAAAATCTGGTTCCTCAATTTACCTACCTTAGAAAGGATGGAAGGCTGAGTCAACCTTGAGCCTGGCGAGATTCGAACTTACAGTAATTGCAGGCAGCTGGTGTTAATCACAATGCTATTAGACTGCTGAGCCACCAGGCTCATCTTATCTCTTTTTTTCCCAGGTTCTTTAAGTCTCTCCCCAAATGGAGAGTTTACTTTGAGACCCAATGCAATACACCACCGTATTAATATTTCATATCTAACTGTCAGAACCCCTCAAAGTGTACAAACTGCAACCCCATGTGCAAAAAAAAAACAAACAAACAAAAAACCCACCCTATTTTAAATAATTGAAGGCAGACGGTATTTAAAAAAAGCACCCAGGCTTTTACAGTTGTTGCAAAAAAAGCCAACCCCACATCCCCGCGGACCTGACATGGCGCACACACCGGCTGCATTTTTAATTTTCGTAACATATTTCTTCCTGAATGATCCGGTCCTTGCGAGAAGAGTCGTCTTTATGGGGTGATAAATTACTGTAATAAACAGGCGCGATGGTCAAAGGCAGAGATAGCAAACCGGTGGCCCCTGGAGATGCAGGACCAGTAAGCAAAGGAGAAAAATGCCCGCCTTTCGAAGTCCTTAATTACCGAGAAGCTATTTTTTTTTGCTCGATTAGAATTCTGGAAGGATCCGCGTCCGAGGCTGGGGGCATTTTGTGCATTTGGAGTGCAATGCGGAAAGTTGAAATTCAGGCCTTAAGACCATGATTTCTAGGTTCGACCATATCTCACGACCTAAAATGGACACCCAACGTCAAAAAACGTCATCAGAAAAGCACAACAAAGAATGTTCTTTCTGCGCAGAAAACGGCAGAAAAAACAATGGCTACCAAACTGCCTCTCATAGAGGCCTAGTATACTGCACGAGTCAAAAAGAGGGCTGGGAAAATATCTACAGACCCCTCGCATCCTGGACATAAATTGTTTCAACTCCTACCCTCAAAACGACATTATGGAGCACACCAGAACAACTAGACACAAGGACAGTTTTTTCCCGAACGCCATCACTCTGCTAAACAAATAATTCCCTCAACACTGTCAAACTATTCACTAAGTCTGCACTACTATTAATCTTCTCATCGTTCCCACCACCCATCTCCTCCCACTTATGACTGTATGACTGTAATTTTGTTGCTTGTATCCTTATGATTTATATTGATATTGTTTCTTAGTACGATTTGATTGCTTATTTGTACCCTATGACTATCATTAAGTGTTGTACCTTGTGATTCTTTTTCTTTTAATTTGATTTATATGCCGCCCTTCTCCGGAGACTCAGGACGGCTTACAATGTGCTAAGCAATAGCCTTCATTCTTTTGTATATTTATACAAAGTCAGCTTATTGCCCCCACAAACCGGGTCCTCAATTTACCTACCTTAGAAAGGATGGAAGGCTGAGTCAACCTTGAGCCTTGGCGAGATTCGAACCTGTAGTAATTGCAGGCAGCTGGTCTTAATAACAGGGTGCCTTGATGAACGTATCTTTTCTTTTATGTTCACTGAGAGCGTATGCACCAAAGACAAATTCCTCGTGTGTGCAATCACACTTGGCTAATAAAGAATTCTATTCTATTCTATGATGGCGAACCTATGGCAGACATGCCGGAAGTGGCACGCAGAGCCATCTCTCCGGGCACGCCAACCGTTGCCTGTTGCTCTTCCAGGTTCTGGTGTGCACATGCTGGTCTTCGCACACACAGGAGTGGTGGAAACCGGAAGCTCAGCTTCTGTTGTGGTCCGCCAGCAGCCTGCGGAGCCGGCAGCGGAGTCGGACAGCGATGAGGCTGAGGAAAAACAGGGGCCAGTCCTGGAGGCTGGGGAAGGCCCAGACGAGGGCTCTGTGTCGGAGGCAGAGATGGGGCCAGGGCCATCGGGGAGTGATGTGCGGACTTCAGAGCCTCCAGAGGCTGACAGTAGAGAGGCAGAGGAACAGGAGAAGCCTGTTCCTAATGCATGCATGAGAAGAGCTGCCAGAAGGCAAGAGCAGCTCAAGCAAAAAGGACAACTCGGGAGTAAGGCCAAGAGATGATTGGCCCCTCCCATAAGGCTTAAAAGATCAGCAACGGCTCTTGGGCTCTTTGTCGGAAAACAACGTTGGTAGCTTCGTCGTCTTCTTCGTCTACATCTTGTATATATTTTTGTATCTGGGACTTCTGAACGTTTGCCAAGAAAGGCCTTTGGCAGTTTGCCTAATTGGACTAAGGTTGATCTGTCCCCGTCCACACACACACACAAACACAGCCAGCCGAGGGTTAAGAAAGTACTTGCCACGCACACAGGTCGTTATCTCAAACTTGGCAGCAATATAATCACCATCTGCCAAGAGCTTTTACTGCAACAGATAACATAAAATTACATACGCATTGCAAATAGTCCAGCAAAACAATATCCCTTTCGGCAGCATCAGACGTTGCTCAAGTGACTAGCCAGAGTTAGTTTTTGTTCGTCACGGAGTTTTACCAGCCACCACCCTCTCTTATATAGTCTCTGGGGTGTGGTCCAGTGACTCAGTTCTAATCCCTAGCATGCCTCCTTAACTGCTGCAACCATTTATCACACCTTCGTTGGCGTGCATCCAGGAATGACGGCTCTCCTTTGCTCTCATCCGAGACACCTGGCTCCTGGCTAATCTCCTCTCCCTCGGCCGGCACCTGAGACAGTGCCAGAGGGGAGGGGCCTGGAGAGGGAGGCCTGGCTGACTCCTCTTCCTCATGTTCGGAGCTTTCTTCCTCTGATGAGATAGGCTCAGAGGGCGGGGCCACAACAAAGGTTTGCGATAGGACTGAGGAATTTGCGTTGGGAGGAATTTGCTTTAATTTAGTTGAATGACGCTGGAAATGAAGTAATTCGAATAAAGTTTGTTTGTTTTTTTCACTGACTGATTTTCCCACTACTTACTTGGGCCTGGGTCACAACAGCTTCCCAGCACACACATGCATGGAGAGGAACTTCTGGTTTCCAGTGCTCCTGTGTGCATGCCAGGGAGTTGCTCTTCTGGTTCACGGTGTTCCCTCATGTGCACGGGCTCCCGTTTCGGCACTCGCTGCTGAAAAGGTTCGCCAACACTGCCTTAAGAGATGCCCCAGATGGAGCTGGGAAAGGCACAACAATTGAATTTATTCTGGCTGCCTAACAAAGCTACAAAGTCAGCTATGTGATAGCACCATGTATTGGAAAACTTCCAGTCGGACAAGGAGGAGGGGATCAAGCGAGGAACTAGCCTTGAGTCATTACGCAGCTGCAAGAGAGTGCCACCTGCTGGGCCATTCCGGACGGTGAGGAGGCCATTGCCACCAGAGAGATGTTGGTTACTTCGGCGGCCAGACAGGCGCAACCCTAATGATGACGGCCGCCGGATGGTGGCTACCAGTGGGTGTGGCAGCCGGGTGGACAGAGGGTGGGGTCCAAAGACTTGAAAAGGCACTGGGAGACAGACGCTCCCAGCGCTGACTTTACAAGGAACTTATTACCTACTCGTTGTGTTTTGAGGCTCCAGCCTGTTTGTGGAGATTAAATCTGGGTTTTGCCACTTTTGAAGTGTGTGTAGTGGCTCTTTTTATTCCCACCAGGCCCGGCCTAGATGGACTGAGACAACTGGGATTAAAGATAGCAGATCCATTTTCTAGGAAGTTTTGATGCTGGAAATGTACTCATCAAAATGACCGCACAACGCAGAATTGTATCAGAAGTGCTAGCTTAATCCTAACACATTTTTTACCTAGAACCCTTAAACTCTAACCCTGTCCAGTAGCTAGAAAACTCTTGTTGGAAGAAATCTCCTTCTGGGTTCTGCTCCAAGTGGGGAAAAAGACACTGGAAACAGGGAGACTGCTTGGAAAGATGGTTTAATGGTGGACAGGATCACATGGCTTGAGTTCCTGAACAGAAAAGGGGGGATACAGTAAATCCTTTGGGTTTTTATGCTTTCTCTGGCTCTACATTTCTTGGGGCCCTGAAAGAGTATCCTGATTGGTTGTCAGACTCCCAGGGGGTCTTAGCTAGCCTTGCTGGCTGATGGTCACATGTGCTTCCCAGGTCACATGTGGTGAGTTTCTGCTGCTATTGTGTAGAGGGCTAATCCTATCTTTGTTGGATCTTTGGCAATTCCTACTATGGCTCTGCCTGAAGGAGGCAGATCTTTGTTATGTAGAATAGACTGGCCCAAGCCTTAAGGGCCCATTGACAAAGGGTGGGGGGCAGGAAGGTGGGAGCTGCTTTGTCTGTAAAATATGCTTCTCCATTTCTCATCCAGGGAAATATAATATTCTGCCTTTTTCATATTTCCTAAAATATTTCACTCTTCCAGGAACGGGGTGGGGGCTAACTTCCTACACTCTGAAAATTGCTTTTTTTTTTTTTTAACATGCAGGCTCTAAATTTTTCCTGCCATCAGCCCTTGGCCAAGGAAGGGGACAGATGGAAGAAGGCTGGGGTAATTTCTACAAGGGGGAATGTGGCCTTCAGTTTTGCAGATTATGGAGTTTTCCTTAGCCCCTCCATAAACAGTTCTGTCTATTAAGGTAAAGGTAAAGGTTCCCCTGCAGACATGTGCTAGTCGTTCCCGACTCTAGGGAGCGGTGCCCATCTCCGTTTCAAAGCCGAAGAGCCAGCGCTGTCCGGAGACGTCTCCGTGGTCACGTGGCCGGCATGATTCAATGCCAAAGATGCACGTAACGCTGTTCCCTTCCCACCAAAGGTGGTACCTATTTTCCTACTTGCATTTTTTTACGTGCTTTCGAACGGCTAGGTTGGCAGAAGCTGGGACAAGTCACGGGAGCTCACCCCGTTACGCGGCACTAGGGATTTGAACCATTGAACTGCCAACCTTTCGATCAACAAGCTCAGTGTCTTAGCCACTGAGCCTCCGCGTTCTGTCTATTACACTTTCTCAAAAAGGGTGTCCCAGGCCCCGAAATTCTCTTCACGGCACTAAGGAATCACTAAAATCACTGGGAAAAGAACAAAGCAACATGTATTTCCGCAAGTAATTGTTCTTTTTAACATAAAAAGAGGAGCTTTGCAAGCAGAAATCCGATGTAAGGAGACCAGAAATAAACAGAAATGTTGCTCATTCAAGGCGGAACAGCAATTCGACATAGCTAAAGCAGATTCTCCTTCGGTTCCCAGATTCTGTTTGGGTTAAATGTCACTTATTTTGTCGTCATTTGGCTGCAATTATGCCTTTGACTAATTTCTGAGGAAATTTCTGAGGAAAAAAGAGATCCTTTGGTACATCGCCCTCTGCTGTTCTTTCGCTGCCAAAATAGGCTAATTAAAGCCAGCGGATCAAATTTTATTAGAGGGTCCTTGCAAACTTAATTCCTCCCTCACAACAGTCCGCTTTCGACAGTCGCCTGCAAGGCCATCGAGCAGTAAGGTTGCTTTGACAAAGGAGATTACTTCTTGAGATGATTGAGATGCCACACGGACTAGAACTGTGATGGCGAACCTATGGCGGGTGTACCACAGACAGGGGGCACGCAAATCAGTGGTGGGCTCCTCCCGGTTTGCCCCGGTTCTGCCGAGCCGGTAGCGGTGATGATATGATGTCACCGAACCGGTTCTCTTTGTTCGGGAGCTGGGCCCTCCTACCCCCCCCCCCATGTTATTCTTACCTTTTATTTGGCCCTGCCCCCAATCTATTCGCTGCCTCCCGAGTCCCAGCTGATCGGCTAGAAGGAAAACAACTGTTTAAACTCTTGCCGCGGGGCTTCAAAGGGCCGCCCTACAGCTGATCAGTGTTAAAAGGCAGTGTGGTGGTAGACTAGTGCGCTTGAAAAACAAATGAGTAGACCGGTGCCTCCAAAAACAAATGGGTAGGCTGGTGCCTCCAAAAACAAATGGGTAGACCAGTGCCTCCAAAAACAAATGGGTAGACTGTTGCCTCCAAAAACAAATGGGTAGACCAGTGCCTCCAAAAACAAATGGGTAGACCGGTGCCTCCAAAAACAAATGGGTAGACTGGTGCCTCCAAAAACAAATGGGTAGACCGGTGCCTCCAAAAACAAATGGGTAGGCTGGTGCCTCCAAAAACAAATGGGTAGACTGGTGCCTCCAAAAACAAATGGGTAGACCAGTGCCTCCAAAAACAAATGGGTAGACCAGTGCCTCCAAAAACAAATGGGTAGGCTGGTGCCTCCAAAAACAAATGGGTAGACTGGTGCCTCCAAAAACAAATGGGTAGACCAGTGCCTCCAAAAACAAATGAGTAGACCGGTGCCTCCAAAAACAAATGGGTAGACTGTTGCCTCCAAAAACAAATGGGTAGACCAGTGCCTCCAAAAACAAATTGGTAGACCAGTGCCTCCAAAAACAAATGAGTAGACCGGTGCCTCCAAAAACAAATGGGTAGACTGGTGCCTCCAAAAACAAATGAGTGGACTGGTGCCTCCAAAAACAAATGAGTAGACCAGTGCCTCCCAAAACAAATGAGTGGACTGGTGCAGCTCTGCAAGCAGTTAAAAGCCTGGTAGACCAGTACCTCTGCTAAATCCTAAAGAATTGTCACATGACCATCAAACCACGCCCACAAAATAAGCCACCATCTTAGATTGTGCAGAAATGAACAGATTAACTGTGATGATTAAAGAGAGAGAGAGAGGATACGGACTATTGTAAGATATGGGGGAAATTTTATGATTGGTTAAAAAAGAGATATAGATAAAGATTGTGATAATTAAATAAGGAGAATGTTATTTTAAACGTATTGTAATTTGTATATCGCAACCAGAGGTGGGTTTAAATTTTTTTTACTACCGGTTCTGTGGGTGTGGCATGGCTTGGTGGGCGTGGCATTCCCACTCCAGGGGAAGGTTACTGCAAAATCCCCATTTCCTCCCCAATCTAGGGGAAGGATACTGTAAAATCTCCATTCCCTCCCCACTCCAGGGGAAGGTTACTGCAAAATCTCCATTCCCTCCCCACTCCAGGGGAAGGATACTGTAAAATCTCCATTCCCTCCCCAATTCAGGGGAAGGTTACTGCAAAATCTCCATTCCCTCCCGATCAGCTGGGACTCGGGAGGCAGACAATAGACTGGGGCGGGGCCAATCAGAATTTTTACTACCGGTTCTCCGAACTACTCAAAATTCCCACTACCGGTTCTCCAGAACTGGTGAAAACCTGCTGAAGCCCACCTCTGATAGCAACAGAGAAATGGAAACTATCAAGGAGAAATGAAGATAGGAGGAGTAATAAAAAGAAGAAGAAGATGAAGTCACGGAGGAAACACCGAGAAGACACACGGAAGGATGGATGTATTATGTCTTTGTTTTTTTATTTAAAAAAAAACTTTTATATAAAAACAATAAAGACATAGTTAGGAGGGGAGGGGCCAGGTTGGAGCCTAAACCAGGGGTGAAATGTAAAATTTGTTACTACCGGTTCTGTGGGCGTGGCTTGGTGGGGTGGTGTAATGTGACTGGGTGGGCGTGGCCAACTTTTTTTTTTTAAACTTTTCAAAGCATTTTTTCTAATGCTTTGAAAAGCCTCTCTGCCCATCAGGCAACTCAGCTGGGATCGTCAGAGACTTTTCAAAGCATTTTTTTTACCACCTTTTCGGCCAAGAAAAAAAATGCTTTGAAAAGCCTCTGACGATCCCAGCTGAGCCGCACGATCATCAGAGGCTTTTTTGTTTGTTTGTTTGTTTAGTTACTTTTAAAAGCATCTTTTCGTCGGAAGAGGTTGTAGAAAAAGTGCTTTGAAAAGTAACAACAAAAAAAGCCTCTGATGTTCGTGCAGCTCAGCTGGGCATGGTGGGGAGGGCGGCAGGGATTTTTGCTACCGGTTCTCCGAACCGCCCTCTGCCATCGCTACCGGATCGGGCAATCCGGTTCGAACCGGGAGCATTTCACCCCTGGCTTAAACGGAATAGGCTGTTGAACTTCATCCTGACACTTTATCTTGATGCAAAAATAACCGACTCCCTAAAGGAGTGTTTCTCGGGCTGCTGGTTGGTTGGTCGGGAAAGCTGCAACGACCAGAATGCCTGTGGCACGAGCAAAGATGCCATGTTAATACGTCTCTCTGGATTCTTGTCAGGGCCCGCCAGCCTGGGCAACACAGCCCTGAAGATGTCAGCAATCTCAGGATGAAGAAGTGGAGGCCAACACCGCTTATGCTAATGGGCGGTTGCCATGAGAAGTCACAGTCTGATGAAGAAGCGTTTTAGGAGGAGATCATAGGGAGGGGTTTCTCGGCTGCCTCGCATTCCTGCCCAGCAAGAGGTGTGAGGAGGGGGAGAAAATAACACCAGAGCGGGTGGGGGATCCAATGCAAAGGAATAGATGCACAGAGAGGGTACCTTGAACAGATTAACAGAATTTGGAAGGGACCTTGGAGGTCATCTAGTCCAACCCCATGCCCAAGGAGGAGACCCTACACCATTTCCGACAGATGGCAGTCCAGTCTCTTCTTGAAAGCCTCCAGAGATGAAGCTCCCACAACTTCTGAAGGCAACTTCCGTTCCATGAGTTGATTGTTCTCCCAGTCAGAAAATTTCTCCTTATTTCTTGGTTGAATCAATCAATCAGAAATAGAGCTGGAAGGGACCTTGGAGGTCATCTAGTCCAACCCCCCGCCCAAGCAGGAGACCCTACACCATTTCCGACAGATGGCAGCCCAGTCTCTTCTTGAAAGCCTCCAGAGATGAAGCTCCCACAACTTCTGAAGGCAACTTCCGTTCCATGAGTTGATTGTTCTCCCAGTCAGAAAATTTCTCCTTATTTCTTGGTTGAATCAATCAATCAGAAATAGAGCTGGAAGGGACCTTGGAGGTCATCTAGTCCAACCCCCCGCCCAAGCAGGAGACCCTACACCATTTCCGACAGATGGCAGCCCAGTCTCTTCTTGAAAGCCTCCAGAGATGAAGCTCCCACAACTTCTGAAGGCAACTTCCGTTCCATGGGTTGATTGCTCTCACTGTCAGAAAATTCCTCCTTATTTCCAGGTTGAATCTCTCCTTGGTCAGTTTCCATTTAAACTGTCAAACTAGTAACTAAGTCTGCATTACTATTAATCTTCTCATCGTTCCTATCACCCATCTCCTCCCACTTATAACTGTATGACTGTATAACTTTGTTGCTGGTAAGATTATATTGTTTCCCTATGACTATCATTAAGTGTTGTACCTTATGATTCTTGATGAATGTATCTTTTCTTTTATGTACACCGAGAGCGTATGCACCAAAGACAAATTCCTTGTGTGTCCAATCACACTTGGCCAATAAAAAAATCTATTTTATTCTATTCTATTCTGTTCTGTTCTGTTCTGTTCCGTTCCATTTCTATTGTATTGTATTGTATTGTATTGTATTGTATTGTATTGTATTGTATTGTATTGTATTGTATTGTACTGTACTCTATTCTATTCTATTCTATTCTATTCTATTCTATTCTATTCTATTCTATTCCATTCCATTCCATTCCATTCCATTCCATTCCATTCCATCCCATCCCATCTTATTCATTATTTAATTCTCTTCTCTTCTCTTCTCTTCTCTTCTCTTCTCTTCTCTTCTCTTCTCTTCTCTTCTCTTCTCTTCTCTATTTCAGTCCATTCCATTCCATCCTATTCATTATTTAATTCTCTTCTCTTCTCTTCTCTTCTCTTCTCTTCTCTTCTCTTCTCTTCTCTTCTCTTCTCTATTTCAGTCCATTCCATTCCATCCTGTTCATTATTTTCTATTCTATTCTATTCTATTCTATTCTATTCTATTCTATTCTATTCTATTCTATTCTATTCTATTCTGTATTCTTATTCCATTCCATTCCATTCCATTCCATTCCATTCCATTCCATTCCATTCCATTCCATTCCATTCTATTCTATTCTATTCTATTCTATTCTATTCTATTCTATTCTATTCTATTCTATTCTATTCTATTCTAATGTATTCTTCTCCTATTCTGTTCTGTTCTGTTCTATTCTAATTCTAATTCTAATTCTAATTCTAATTCTAATTCTAATTCTAATTCTAATTCTAATTCTAATTCTAATTCTAATTCTAATTCTAATTCTAATTCTAATTCTAATTCTATCCATCGATGTTGCTAAGAAACCATGACGGAGTTTCCCGCCTCTCGGATAGCCTCTCGGATACTTTCTTGAACCTGGCACCATCAATGAGTTCCTTTCTCGACTTTTTAGCCGGACATTCTCTCCAGAATCCCAGCAAACAATCCAGCCACGAAGGGAACCGGACATGGCAAAAAGCTTTCCTGTGTTGTTAGTCTAGAAATTCTATCGGGCTTTTAAGTTTCCATGTTTGGCCCGCCGGGTAAACAAATAAACAGAAACTTAAATTACGGGTTGGTTTGGAGCCCTTTCTAAACCGAAATGTGGGCTGTTTGTTTGTTTTCGTAAAAGGACAGCCGGCAGCTGTTATTCCCTTCCTTCCTTCCTTCCTTCCTTCCTTCCTTCCTTCCTTCCTTCCTTCCTTCCTTCCTTCCCTCACACCACCCCGATCCAAGTCGCCATGAAGTCATTTCAATAGGAGCTCACCAGCCGTTTGGTGAGGGAAATGGTGCCAAAGCTGTGGTATCTCTACGAGTAATTAAATCCCCCTGGAAGCTCCTGGGAGAAAGGTAGAGTTACTTGTTTCAGACCATTAACGGGACAGGGGGTTGCAGGAAAGAGAGACTGGCTCCTTGGTAAGCTTTGCTGGCGCTAAGCCCTACGTTGCAACCACTGAGGTTGGCTGACTCGGCCGCAGTTGCTTTGCAAAATCATGTCGAGCCCTAAACCGTGGTTGGTTAACCACGTAGGACCGGATCATCGAACCAACTCGTAGGACCGGGGCAGGGATGGGATTCAAAAGTTTTAGCAACCGGTTCTCTGCCCAGTTGCTGGGTGGATGTGGCCATGATGGGCATGGCCTACTCGGCCTCCTGCACCACAACAGGGGTGGTTGTTTTCACCCTCCCCAGGCTCCGGAGGCTTTTCTCGAGCCTCCAAGAGGGTGAAAACGGCCTCCCCCGGGTTCCCGGAGGCCCGTTTCCAGACTTTTGGGAGGCCCGTTTTTCGCCCTTCCAGAGCCTCCATTCAGGCGCTGCACTTACCTGGCATCCAAAACGGGCCATGTGGAAAGTCCTGGGAGGGGAGGGGTGGGCGGGGCCAGCCAGTCCTTGCAACTACCGGTTCAGCGAACCAGCTGAATCCCACCCCGGGACCAGGGGCAACATTTATTTATTTATTTATTTATTTATTTATTTATTTATTTATTTATATTTTTACACTGCCCTTCTCCTGCTGGACTCAGGGCGGTGAACAGCCAAGAATAAAAAACATCATTACAAAATTTAAAATCATTAAAAGAATTAAACAAATTTTGGCCCAGTTTTAAACCATCCCAACTAAAATCCGTTGCAATTAAAATATCTAAGGGGGGGGGGGTTGGTTACGCCAGCCCAGCTTGGTGAAATAAAAAAATAACATTTGAGTCAAACCACGGAGAGGTTTGAAGGCGACTCTGATTCTTCCAAGCTAGCAGATGGCATGACCCAAAGTTCGGGGCCAGCTAGTCCTTGCAACTACTGGTTTGGCGAACCGGCTGAATCCCACCCCTGGACCAGGGGCAACATTTGAGCCAAACCACGGAGAGATTTGAAGATGACTCTGATTCTTCCAAGCTAGCAGGTGGCATGACTCAAAGTTCGGGGCCAGCCAGTCCTTGCAACTACCAGTTCGGCGAACCGGCTGAATCCCACCTCTGGACCAGGGGCAACATTTGAGTCAAACCACGGAGAGATTTGAAGACGACACTGATTCTTCCAAGCTAGCAGATGGCATGACCCAAAGCTCATCAAGTATGGAACAGCCAGGGACAGCTTTATGGGTTATACCACACCTGCTATTACCAAGGGAGGAGCCCAGTTGACTTCCCACAGCCCTCCCCATCAGCTTCTCACTACCCAGATATCAAAGCCAGGTTTTGAAAGCTACCTCTGTCACCAGATCCATCCGTCTCCAACCAGAGAGACTGGCCTCCCAGGACTGGCTTGCCTTCCTGCCTTGATATAATACCCGAATCACACTTGTATATCACATTAGCACTCTTGCTTTCTATTTTCATCTCAATCCCCCAACACTTATTCCTGGGTCTAAATTGTTCTTTCTGAAAGAGTCTGCTGGGACCTTGTTATTTTTATAGTGGCAGTAAGCCAGCTCGGCAGCCAGGAGAAAGAGGGGGGTGGGATTTCAAAAGACGGCAGAGGCCCCCCGAGCATCAGAGAGAGAGAGAGAGGAAAGAAAGAAAGAAAGAAAGAAAGAAAGAAAGAAAGAAAGAAAGAAAGAAAAGAAAGACAAGGCAAGACAAGACAAGACAAGACAAGACAAGACAAGACAAGACAAGGAAGAAATACAAGAAAAGGAGGAAACAGAATACTACATGGTATGGGAGAAATGGTATGAATAGTTAGAGGAGAGGTATAAAGGGCAAGGAAAGAGTAAATGAGGAAGATACAGGAGTTGAAACGTAGCAACAAACAAGGGGAAATGGAACGGACACAGAATGCGTGATTGAAATTGAGTATGTCGTTATCTTTATGTATATAAATCAATATTAGAATCATGTATAAATGGTAAATTGAAGTAAGGGAGAAAAATGGATATGTAAGAGATATTTACTGATGCAAAAATGTTGAAAAGAAGAAAATTGTAAAAATTTCTCTTTTTTGTTTTTTTAAAAACAGTTTAATAAAAATTATTTTGAAAGAAAGAAAGGAAGGAAGAAGGAAGGAAGGAAAGAAGGAAGGAAGGAAGGAAGGAAAGAAAGAAAGAAAGAAAGAAAGAAAGAAAGAAAGAAAGAAAGAGGGAAAAAATATATATTACAGGAAGAAGAGGGAAGGCTGGTGTCTGATCTATTTGTGGACACCTCTGCAAACAGAAGTGAGTAGGACCTGAGTTCTGCAAAACAGAAATTAGCAACTTGAAAGAGAAGGGAAACTCCTTGTTGGCACTAAGAGTTCCTCTTTCTTCTTTTTTTTTATCTTGACATGCCCAGGTGGATGTGCCTGCTAAACCAGGCTTGTTCAAACCAGATTTAAGAAATGACAATGGTTCGTCACACAGTCAGCCATAGGTATAGATCAGTGGTGAAATCCAAATTTTTTTACTACGGTTCTGTGGGCGTGGCTTGGTAGGCGTGGTGTGGCTTGGTGGGCGTGGCTTGGTGGGTGTGGTAGGAGAAGGATACTGCAAAATCTCCATTTCCACCCCACTCTGGAACCAGCCAGAGGTGGTATCTGCCAGTTCTCCAAACTACTCAAAATTTCCGCTACCGGTTCTCCAGAACCTGTCAGAACCTGCTGGATTTCACCCCTGGTTTAGACGGCTTTTGGCATTTTTGTCCACCTAAGACTAGTCCTTCCCAAGGACCTAGTAGTAACTGTGAGAAGGATCTTGGAGTCCTAGCGGACAACCAGTTAAATATGAGCCAGCCGTGTGCAGCAGCTGCCCAAAAAGCCAACACAGTTCTAGGCTGCATCAACAGAGGGATAGAATCAAGATCACGTGAAGTGTTAATACCACTTTATAATGCCTTGGTGAGGCCACACTTGGAATCCTGCATCCAGTTTTGGTCACCACGATGTAAAAAAGATGTGGAGATTCTAGAAAGAGTGCAGAGAAGAGCAACAAAGATGATCAGGGGACTGGAAGCTAAAACATATGAAGAACAATTGCTGGAACTGGGTATGTCTAGTTAATGAAAAGAATAACAGAACAGAATAACAGAGTTGCAAGGGACCTTGGAGGTCTTCTAGTCCAACCCCCTGCTTAGGCAGGAAACCCTCCACCACTTCAGACCAATGGTTATCCAACCTCTTCTTAAAAACTTCCAGTGTTAGAGCATTTGCAACTTCTGGAGGCAAGTTGTTCCACTGATTAATTGTTCTCACTGTCAGGAAATTTCTTCTTAGTTCTAAGTTGCTTCTCTCCTTGATTAGTTTCCATCCGATGCTTCTTGTCCTGCCCTCAGGTGCTTTGGAGAATAGCTTGACTCCCTCTTCTTTGGGGCAGCCCCTGAGAGATTGGAACACCTGGAAATACCAGGGGGGAGATGATATCAGTGTTCCAATATTTAAGGGGCTGCCCCAAAGAAGAGGGAGTCAAGCTATTCTCCAAGGCACTTGAGGTGGGCAGGACAAGAAGCAATGGGTGGAAACTCATCAAGGAGAGAAGCAACTTAGAACTAAGGAGAAATTTCTTGACAGAACAATTCATCAATGGAGCAACTTGCCTCCAGAAGCTGTGAATGCTCCATCATTGGAAGTTTTAAAGAAGAGATTGGACACCATTTGTCTGAAGTGGTGGAGGGTTTCCTGCCTGAGCAGGGGGTTGGACTAGAAGACCTCTAAGGTCCCTTCCAACTTTGGTATTCTGGCCTGGGATATTATCCTTATTTCCATCACCTTCTCCCTACCGCATTGAAGGAGGAAAAGTGGTGGCCAGAAACTACACCAGAACCTGGGTAGAAAGTTACCAAGTGTTTCCACAAATTGTGATTTGATTGAGATTTGGAAGTTCAACCCCTGAATCTGATAATCCACTGGGCTATTGATATCCACAGCACCAAGAAATATTGGAAGCAATTGATTGAAGGACTCAATCCGAGCTCTGATCTCCCTTTCTCCAAATACCCAGTGCAAACTTCAGAACCAGGATGCGTTCGACCTGGTGGAAAATGTAGCTACTATTTCTTGTCCTTTGAATGGGTCAAGGTCACTGGTGGGTTCCTCCCGGTTCAGCCCGGTTTGGCCGAGCCGGTAGCAGTGACTATATGACGTCACCAAACCGGTTCTCTTTGTTCGGGAGCTGAGCCCTCCTGCCCCCCCCCTTATTCTTACCTTTTATTTGGCCCCACCCCCAATCTATTGCTGCCTCCTGAGTCCCAGCTGATTGGCTAGAAGGAAAAAAATTGTTAAAACTCTTGCCACGGGGCTTCAAAGAGCCGCTCTTTAGCTGATCAGTGTTAAAAGGCAGTGTGGTGGTAGACCGGTGCCTCCAAAAATAAATGGGTAGACCAGTGCCTCCAAAAACAAATAAGTAGACCGGTGCCTCCAAAAACAAATGAGTAGACCGGTGCCTCCAAAAACAAATAAGTAGACCGGTGCCTCCAAAAACAAATGAGTAGACCGGTACAGCTCTGCAAGCAGTTAAAAGCCTGGTAGACCAGTACCTCTGCTAAATCCTAAAGAATTGTCACATGACCATCAAGCCACGCCCACAAAATAAGCCATGCCCACAGAACCAGTAGTAAAAAAATTTAGAACCCATCCCTGGTCAAGGTTGTACAACAGAAGTGTCTAACCTTGGCAACTTTAAGACGTGTGGACTTCAATTCCCAGAATTCCCCAGCATGGGCTGGCTGGAGAATTCTGGGAGTTATAGCCTATAGGTCTTAAAAGTTGCCAAGGTTGGAGAGTGTTGTGGCCCACCGGAGGCCAGCGGAGCTAGCAGCAAAGTCAGACAGTGAGGAGGTTGGGGAGGAACTTGGGCCAGTCCTGGGGGCTGGGGAAAGCTCAGACGAGGGCTCTGCATCAGAGGCAGAGAGGGGGCCAAGGCCATCTGATAGTTATGTGCAGCCTCCAGAGTCTGACATCAGCGAGCCAGAAGAACAGCGGGAGCCTGTTCCCAGTGTGCGCATTCGCAGAGCTGCCAGGAGACAGGAACAATTAAGGAAACAGGGTCAACTTGGGAGTAAGGCTTGGCGATGATTGGCCCCTCCCATAAGACATAAAAGGAAGAGCAAACAGGACGTGAGCTTTTGCAGGAAGCAATTAGTTCATCCGGCCAATTCAAGATTTGAAAATTCTGTTTGTGACTCTGTGCCAAGTTTGGCCTTGCCCTGCGTCTGGGAATTAGCTCTTTGGCAGCATTCCAAGGGAGATAAGGTGAGTGTTTGTAAACACTCCTCTGAAAGACTGTTTATCAAGCCTTGCAGACTATAAAGGAGAGTAATTTAAAAAGGTAAAGGTTCCCCTCGCACATATGTGCTAGTCGTTCCCGACTCTAGGGGGCGGTGCTCATCTCCGTTTCAAAGCCGAAGAGCCAGCGCTGTCCGAAGACGTCTCCGTGGTCCTGTGGCCGGCATGACTCAACGCCAAAGGCGCACGGAACGCTGTTCCCTTCCCACCAAAGGTGGCCCCTATTTTTCTACTTGCATTTTTTTACGTGCTTTCGGCACTAGGGATTCGAACCGCTGAACTGCCGACCTTTCGATCGACAAGCTCAGCGTTTTAGCCACTGAGCCACCATGTCCCTATAAGTAATTAACAGTCGTATAAATAAAAGAGACTAAGATTGTGCTTTATACTTTCTAAGGAAGCTTGGTCAGAACAGCGAGATCTGCTATAAGAGGACCGAGAGCCAGACGTGTTTTGGTGAACCAAGAAAAATAAATCAATTCTGGGTAGCAGGGAGGCAGGAGGTTAACCCTGGATGATGTCGGCTGGCCTCTTTTGGCAGGAGGGTTCAGAAATGTCTTTAATCCTGGATTCCTGCAGGAAGGCTGCCTTTTTGTGACGCTTTTCCAGAGAGTCACATCGCATTCTCCTTTCCCGACTCCCCTGGCTCAGATCACCTGCTCCCTCCCTCCAGGAGCCCCTGCCTAACGGAAAACTAATTAATTCTGAGCCCACTAATGGTCTTCTAGGTCAAGAGAAAAGAGTGATTCAATGGCATTAATTTGATCTCTAATCTTCTTGTCTTTTGCATTCTCTGCCTGATTAGCTTCGTGAAATTTAGTTTCAATAAGTGGAAGAAAACTTCTCAGGCAATTTGCTTCAGGGATGGAAAGCTGTAGGTCTCTTTGGATTTGCAGGAAGAAGAGGGGGGGAAAAAAAGAAAGAAAGAAAAAAGAAAATAATAAAAAAAAGCCAACCACAGCTTTAATTCAATTTCCCGACCAACTTGATGGATGCCATGCAAAAAGCAGACACAAACTGGGTCACGCTACAGGCCCGGAAAAATTCAGATTTAGCATTGTGGATGGAGAAAAGGGGGCAAAAGTTTGCCGCAATAAGAATAAGACAAAATGCTTGCTTGATTGGCTCGGCATAAAAAGAACGGAGGGAAAAGGGGAGAAGAGAGAAAACACATCAAAAACGATTGGTCAAAAATCTCAAACGTGGGCTATGCTTGGCTCTCGTAATGGTGCTTCTTAAAGATTAGAAACATTAAGATATACCGTGTTTCCCCGAAAATAAGACCCTGTCTTATATTTTTTTGAACCCTGAAATAAGCGCTTGGCCTTATTGCCATGTGCTCAAAAGCCTGATTGGGCTTATTATCAGGGGAGGTCTTATTTTGGGGAAAACAGGGCATCTATTTATCTAATCTATCAGTTATCTATATCTATCTATCTATCTATCTATATATCTATCTGCTAGCTATCCATCTGCTCTCTCTCTCTCTCTCTCTGCTATCTATCTATCCATCCATCCATCTATCTATCTAACTATCTATCTATCTATCTACCTATCTACCTACCTACTTACCTATCTATCTATCATCTATCTATCTATCTATCTATCTATCTATCTATCTATCTACTGTGTTTCCCCAAAAATAAGACCCTGTCTTATATTTTTTTCAACCCTGAAATAAGCGCTTGGCCTTACTGCCATGCGCTCAAAAGCCCGATTGGGCTTATTATCAGGGGATGTCTTATTTTGGGGAAAACATGGTATCTATTTATCTAATCTATCTATTAGTTATCTATATCTATCTTTCTATCTATCAGTCTACCTGCTATCTCTCTCTCTCTCATCTATCTATCTATCTACCATGTTTTCCCAAAAATAAGACCCTGTCTTATATTTTTTTGAGCCCTGAAATAAGCGCTTGGCCTTATTGCCATGCGCTCAAAAGCCTAATTGGGCTTATTATCAGGGGAGGTCTCATTTGGGGGGGAAACAGGGTAATTGTTTTACAATTCATTTATTTCCTGAATGCATTGCAATTAGCTGTGTTTGCAGAATAAACAAATAAACCATAGTTTTCAAGCCACAAAGGATAAACCCACATTAACTTTAACCTGGGCTGTAAAAGGAGCCAACATTGGTCACACTACAAAAAAGAGGTTGAGACTTTAGAAAGAGTGCAGAGAAGAGCAACCAGGATGATGAGGGGACTGGAGGCTAAAACATACGATGAACGGTTGCAGGAACTGGGCCTGGCTAGTCTAGTGAAGAGAAGGACCAGGGGAGACATGAGAGCATCTTCCAATATTTGAGGGGCTGCCCCAGACAGGAGGAAGGGGGTCAAGCTATTTTCCAAAGCACCCAAATGCCAGACAAGGAACAATGGATGGAAACTGCTCCAGGAGAGATTCAACCTGGAAATAAGGAGAAATTTTCTGACAGTGAGAACAATCAACCCATGGAACTAAAAGTTGCCTTCAGAAGTTGTGGGAGCTTCATCCCTGGAAGCTTTCAATAAGATACTGGACTGCCATCTGTCAGAAATGGTGTAGGTCTCCTGCTTGGCCGGGGGGTTGGACTAGATGACCCACAAGGTCCCTTCCAACTCTGTTATCCTGTATCTATTCCACAGCAGCAATTGAATGACTGATGCACTTCGAAGCAATCTTTGCAAGAAGGTTGATCATAACTTGAAACGGTTGACTCCATCTGGTTTTCCAGCTCCTGAATTGCAAGCCAGCTACAGGGACCCAGTTTGTGCCATACGTTAAAGGTAAAATAAACCTGGGTAATTTGCAGCTGAGCGTACTGCCTGAAGACATCCGTCATCTTTGCCGCGGAGAGAGATTTCAAAAGCAGAGAAAATTAAGACGTGAACAGCCTCATGAAGCTGTGCTGACAGGTTTGACAAACGCTCGAAATGTCTGAATCCCTTTTCAGAGTGGGTGCTTGGAAATCCTCTTTGTGGATTGCAGAATTTATTTTCCTTCCTTCTTTCTTTCTTTCTTTCTTTCTTTCTTTCTTTCTTTCTTTCTTTCTTTCATTTGTCTATCTCTATGTCTGTCTGTCTGTCTGCTTGCCTGCCTATCTGTCTGTCTGTCTGTCTATCTATCTATCTATCTATCTATCTATCTATCTATCATCTATCTATCTCTATTTATCTCTATTTATCTATCATCTATTTATCTATCTATCATCTATCTATCTATCTCTATTTATCTCTATTTATCTATCATCTATCTATCTATCTATCTATCTATCTATCTATCATCTATCTATCTATCTCTATTTATCTCTATTTATCTATCATCTATCTATCTATCTATCTATCTATCTATCATCTATCTATCTATCTATTTATCTCTATTTATCTATCATCTATCTATCTATCTATCTATCTATCTATCTATCTATCATCTATCTATCTATCTCTATTTATCTCTATTTATCTATCATCTATCTATCTATCTATCATCTATCTATCTATCTCTATTTATCTCTATTTATCTATCATCTATCTATCTATCTATCGATCATCTATCTATCTATCTCTATCTATCTCTATTTATCCATCATCTCTCTCTCTCTCTATCTATCTATTTATCTATCTATCTATCTATCTCTATTTAGCTCTATTTATCTATCATCTATCTATCTATCTATCTCTATTTAGCTCTATTTATCTATCATCTATCTATCTATCTATCATCTATCTATCTATCTCTATTTATCTCTATTTATCTATCATCTATCTATCTCTATTTATCTCTATTTATCTATCTATCTATCTATCTATCTATCATCTATCTATCTATCTCTATTTATCTCTATTTATCTATCATCTATCTATCTATCTATCTCTATCTATCTCTATTTACCCATCATCTCTCTCTCTCTCTATCTATCTATTTATCTATCTATCTATCTATCTATCTCTATCTATCTCTATTTACCCATCATCTCTCTCTCTCTATCTATCTATCTATTTATCTATCTATCTATCTATCTATCTATCTATCTATCTCTATCTATCTCTATTTATCCATCATCTCTCTATCTATCTATCTATCTATTTATCTATCCATCCATCCATCTATCCATCCATCCATCCATCCATCCATCTACCTACCATGTTTTCCCCAAAATAAGACCCTGTCTTATATTTTTTTGAACCCTGAAATAAGCGCTTGGCCTTATTGTCATGCGCTCAAAAGGCCAATTGGGTTTATTATCAGGGGATGTCTTATTTTGGGGGAAACAGGGTACCTACCTACCTACCCACCCACTCATCCATTCATCCATCCATCCATCCATCCATCCATCCATCCATCCATGTCTATCTATATCTATATCTATATCTATCTATCTATCTATCTATCTATCTATCTATCTATCTATCTATCTATCTCTATCTCTATCTATATCTATCTCTATCTATCAAATGTGGCTTTTATTTTTGGGCTGATGGGTTGTTGTTGTTGTTGTTTTTTGCCTTTTCCAAAAATTAAAACTACTTTTGATATGACGACGACCTGGATGCCTGAGAACCTTCCTTAGGCCATATCGCAAGAGAGGTCTTAAAATGGGCAAAAGCTCACTTTTACAGCTGTCTCACTTAGCGGCGGAAATTTGGGGCTCGGTTTACGATCGTAAGTCAAGGACCGCCTAAGCGTACAAAATCAGCACTCTCCTTGCCCGTTCTGTTCAGCGACCCCAAAATTTGGCCTTGCGAGGAAGAGAAGCTTCATTCCTGGAAGCTTTCAAGAAGAGACCGGACAGCCATCTGTCAGAAATGGTGTAGGGCAGGAGTCAGCAACCTGCAGCTCTGGAGCCGAATGTGGCTCTTTCATCCCTCTGCTGTGGCTCCCTGTTGCTGGTCGGCTCCACAATTGATAGGGCTTTTGGTTAGGATAGGTCAGTGGTGGGTTGCTCCCGGTTCACACTGGTTTGCGAGAACCGATAGTAAAATTTGTAGTAGTTCAGAGAACCGGTAATAACATTGGCTGGCCACGCCCCCGAATTGGTCCCCAGCCCAGTTGCCGCTCGCTTACCCTGCCCACCTCATCAGAGGCTTTTATTTTTTTACTTTTAAAAGAATTTTTTCTACAACCTCTTCGGCCGAAAAAATGCTTTTAAAAGTAAAAAAAAAAAAAGCCTCTGATGATCGTGCTGCTCAGCTGCAGAAAAAAATGCTGCAACCTCTTCAACCGAAGAGGTTGTAGGAAAAAAAATGCCTTTAAAAGCCTCTGACGATCCCACCTGAGTTGCCTGATCGTCAGAGGCTTCTAAAAGCATTTTTTTTCCTGCAACCTCTTAAGGTTGTAGAAAAATGCTTTTAAAAGTAAAAAAAAAAACATGTTAGCCACGCCCACCCAGTCACATTATTCCCCCCCCACCAAGCCATGCCCACAAAATAAGCCACGCCCACAGAACCGGTAGTAAAAAAATTTAGAACCCACCCCTGGAACAGGTAGAGGAAAAAGGACGCTGTGCTAGGAGGAGACTCTATGATGGGGGAAGTGGACTTCCGGTCGGCTCGAGAATTGAATGGGGGGGGGCTTCTGTTTAGGACCTTTGTGGCTCTTTGAGTGTTTAAGGTTGCCGACCCCTGGTGTAGGGACTCCTGCTTGGGCAGGGGGTTGGACTAGATGACCTACGAGGTCCCTTCAGACTCGGCTAATCTGTTAAAATGTTAAGGAGGGTCTTCCTCTCGAGCCTGTCCCGTTCTTTGTCATTTAACTCTTTTATTCATTTATCGAAGTATAAAATACAAAGGAAGGGGGGGGGGAGAAAAAGCATGAAAAAGTAAGAAGAGAGGGAAGGAGGAAAAAAAAGAAGGGATATAGTGTAACAGGAGAAAAAGAAACAAAAAAAGAAAAAAAGAAAAAAAAAGCCACCAACTTCCAACTCTCTTTTTTTTTAGCACAGTCGAAGGTAACAACATGGCAACCACACCCGTTTGCTTTTACACAACAGTTGTGTAATGAGCCATTTCTACAAAGCCTTTACAAGAGGCTTTACAAAATCAAAATCAAAAACGGATGCTTTTATCTATTCCACAGCAGCAATTGAATGATGGACTTCAAAGCCAATATTTGCCAGAAATGGTACAGGGTCTCCTCCCGCTTGAGTTGGACTAGATGTCCTACAATAATGATGGCTAACCTTTTTGCCGTCACGTGCCAAAAGCAGGGAGAGTGGGGGGTGGGGGTCACATGCTGTTCTGCCCCAGCTCCGGATTCCCAAGGATTGTGACACACACCAACGGTCCTTATCAAAGTTATAACGTACCAAGAATAAACAAAGTCCGGCAAAGGTTGGCAACCAGCCCAGAAAACAAGATACGATAAGACACTCACTCTCCAAAAATGCTCTTTAATAATTACATGTTGTTTCCAGCAAGAAATTACTAACTGCGTGAGACTTAAATAGGCTAAGGGAGTGGCTGATTATCCTCAAACCTTACTCTCGAGGAGACCTCCTCCTCCTGAGTAGCTACTCCTGCCTTTTGGCAGCCCTGCGTGCTCGAGCATTGAGGAGAGGCTCCTCCACTTCACTCTCTCCACTTGAAGGAACCTCTGGAGGTTCTGAAGGCCCAAGCTGAGTCTCTGCCTCTGGCACCACATCCTCTTCAGCCTCCTCGCTGTCCAACGCGAGCGCCAGCTATGCAGGCTGCTGGCGCGACCCCGCACCAGTCTCCTTGTCGTCGGGATCAGCCACGATCTGCACAGGCCGCTGGCGGGCCACAACACATGCGTGCCCACACCCATCATTCAATGCGCCCTGCCCCTCCCATGCATGCTCATGAGACCCCCCCCATGTTCCCCCCGCTTTTGGAATGTGATGGCAAGGTGGGCCCGGTAGGCCCATTTTTTGCCCTCCCCAGGCTCCAGAGGCTTTCTAGGGGCCTTCCCCACTCACCTGGATGCCCTCCGGAGGCCGGAAACAGCTCATTTCCCAACTTCTGGTGGGACCGGAAAGCCTATTTTTCACTCTCCCCAGGCTCCTAGAAAGCCTCTGGAGCCTGGGGAGGGCGAAAATGGACTTCCCCACCCACCTGGATGAACTCTGGAGGCCGGAAATGGCCCGTTTCCCGATTTCTGGTAGGACCGGAAGATCCATTTTTCACCCTTCCCAGGCTCCAGAGGCTTTCTAGGAGCCTGGGGAGGGCAAAAACAGCCTTCCCCACCTCACCCCCTGGAGGCCCCTCGGAGGCCCTCCGGAAGCCGGAAACAGCCCATTTCCTGACTTCTGGCGGGCGCGGAAGGCTGAAAATCAGCTGGCTGGCGCGTGCATGCACGCTGGAGCTGAGCTAGGGCAATATTCACGTGCCCACAGATATGGCTCCACGTGCCACCTGTGGCACACATGCCACATGTCCGTCATCACGGACCTACAAGATCCCTTCCAACTCTCTTATCCTCTATTTATTCCACACCAGCAATTGAATGACCGATGTACTTCAAAGCAATATTTGCTAGAAATGGTACAGGGTCTCCTCCTGCTTGAGCAGGGGGTTGGACTAGATGACCTACAAGGTCCCTTCCAACTTTGTTTTTTTAATATGTATATATATATATATGTATATTTGTTTTCTCAGGTTTTCGCGGGTGTTTGTATGTAGGTCTTTGGTTATTCGGGTCT